>JAEQML010051471.1:0-45303 GCA_016904865.1 Pissodes strobi | reverse complement strand
GGAACACATATCTTAAATGAATCCAAAAATGAGCTGAAATATTTTTTTATATTACCAATTATTGCCCAGAATGAACAAGAAACAATTAAATTACCGGATGGTACTATAAGACGTTGTTATACTATTAATGGTGAAAGCACTGCTTTATTATTTCCATTGGCAGAGGCGGAAGTAAACAGTGTACATTGTCATTCTAGCATTGAATTCCTGATAAATAACAAGACGCTTAGTACCCAACAAATAGTCGGTCAGAAACTCATAAACGGCGACAAAATATCACTTTTAAGAACCAATATTGAACCCTTTAAGGTACCATTAAGGCTATATGTAGGATTGATTTTAAAGTGTAACATTGAAAATGAGTAAGCAAGACGTTGTAAATAAGCTACATAAACCAGCAAGGCGAATATTTAAAAGAAGACGAGTAATTGTAAAAGGGCTTTATGATCTTTTTCAAGCAGATTTAGTTGAAATGCAACCATATGCGAAATTTAATAAGAGTTACAGATATATTTTGGTTGTAATAAATGTATTTTAAAAATATGTGTGGGCCGAACCAGTAAAATCAAAAACTGGTAAAGATGTTACAACAGCTATGAAAAAAATTTTAATCAGTGTGAAAATTCCCCCAAAAAATTTACTAAAAGATAGAGGGTCTGAGTTCTTCAACGAAAATTTCCAGAATCTAATGAAACAATTTGAAATTAACCATTACAGCACATTTTCCAATTTGAAAGCTAGTATAGTAGAAAGAGTAAATAGAACATTGAAAAATATAATGTGGAAAATGTTTAGTATGCAAGGAAATTATAAATGGTTAGATAGGTTGCAAGAAATAGTTGCAGATTACAATAACACAACACACTCTGTAACTGGCTTAAAGCTGTGAAAGTAACCAAGAAAAATGAGAAAGAACTGCTCTCAAAGGTCTTCAGACACATAAAAGTTGTGGATCCGCAACCATCAAAATTCAAAGTTGGTTATTCAGTAAGGATAAGCAAATATCGTGAAGTATTTTCTAAGGGATATACACCAACTGGTCGAATGAAATATTTATTATTAAAAGAGTAAATATGACTAATCCAAAGACATACATTTTAAAAGATCATATAAATGATGAAATTCAAGGTGCATTCTACCAAGAAGAATTACAAAAAGTTAAACATCCAGCCCAGTATTTAGTTGAAAAGATTCTAAGACGAAAAGGAAACAAGGTGTACGTCAAATGGCTTGGAATGGATAAGTCTCATAATTCTTGGATATTAAAATCTGAAATATTGTAAAATATATTTTTTAAATAAAACACTTTTATTAATAAGAAACTTTTTTATTTTACATTTCACACCCTATAATACAAATATGCGTTATACAATATATAAATTAACATACATATAGTCAGTAATAATGATTTAGCTATTAATATTATAAGTCCTACATTAGGTTTACATTCATATGGTTTTGCAGACAAGTAATTCCACTCTTTGGGTTCTACATATTCTCCATCAATAAAATACATTCTCAGCTTATATTGAATAGAAGTAGAATTTTGCATTAAACTATCATCAATTTTATATACGTATAATCCATTACTTAACGTCACTCTACTCCATGCTGAGGGTCAAGTGTCATTGATTACGTTGTTAACCGATAGACAGATGACGGTTTCACGAATGTTCGGATCAACTTGTATGAACAAAGTATTATTTAAAAATGCAGAGAAATAATACAGCTGCTGGTGGCAAAGTCATTTTTAATATAATTATATATTTTCATAATTTATTCAATTTATACTCATCTGCAACTTCAGAATTTTATTTACATCATTTACTTCTTCATCATTAGTCTTGGAATTATCTTCTAAAATATTTATATGTTTATGCCCCCAAGCCAAGGTTCTGAAAGATCCTGGAATAATATAACGTTTATCATCTTTAGGTGACAAAGTGACTTTATTTTTTAATTGTGTGTGCATATCATGCAGGATTGAACGAAATATATTCATTTTTCGAAATTTAATTTCGAAATTTTCAACATCTTTATAATCTTGTTTAGTAATTGAATTTTGAATAACATATTCTTTAACACCTTTTGCCTTCTTTTCCGATTTATCTTCTAAATTGACACAGTAAGCTATTGCACTGTTCCATAAAAGCTTTCAATTGGCTTTCCCGCAAACTCATCTTTCATACGTCCTAATACAGATTTATGATGTTATATATATAATCCTCATTATAATTAGAAATGTCAAATCTCTCTGAATTTTCCAGAATGTCTTTATAGAAATTGTCTGTTTTTACATGCAACACCAAACTGCCTGTATCAGTGTACAATAAAGTTGCATTGTCACCATATTTATTTTTAATGTAATCATAATGAAAATCATATATTACAGTTTTCGATAATTCCAAGACTGTAAAACCAACATAAACGGGTTTGTTATAGGTTACTTTTACTCTCTCCATTTGAATTGCAACCAGATTTTCAGTAAAAACCAATGAATTTTTGAAATTTGGTTTAGCAATTAGTGATTCAGCTCCTTGCTTATTAGCAATATTGTTCCAATGCGGTATTAATCTTATATCCACTCGTTTATCAATATTTTCCAGCGATTTACCATATATATTAAGTAGTTTATAAAAATCCTTTTCCATTTTATTTTTAGACCTGTTTCGCATTTCAGTATTCAAATCGATATATGGTTTTAAAAATGCGGCCTGTTTAAATTTAATAGCTCTATGAATTTTCGTTAATTTTAATCCATTTTGCAAGGCTTGTTTAAGGTTTCGATAATGAATAATGTATTTTTCTTTGTTATTTAAATTACAAATCAATTTTTTATGTTTGGAATTAGGTGGACAAATATTTTCTGCCAAAAATGGTAGTTCATTATGTTTATCATGTAAATTTGAAGGATATTTCATATCTACCTCGAATACGTAACCGTACCCAGCATCGTCTGGTATTGATAATAAATCTAAAAACTCTATTTCTGTATCTATCATCCAACTAAATTCACTTATAGGTAAACATTGACTCATACTGTGTCCATACAAGTTAGTGGCATCTAAGTACATTGAAGTAGGTTTCGCGTAATCAAAATTTGGAAGAAAGGAGTTATTGGCTTCAGCCTTTCGAACACTGCAATGACATATACCACCTCTAACATTATTTTTAAAGAAATGTAACATATCAATATCAGTTAGCAATTCTAATTTTACACTAGTATATTTTAACATGGCATCCCAACTTAAACCTGGGGAAGTATAATATTGCGCAGGATCTAATTTGTAAATGTTAAGAGATACATTTCGAAATGCTTCAAAGAAATCGGTTAATATGAGAATGTCAGATAATAAATAAATTTTAGTGTAATCCTTCAAATTTTGACAATTAAATAAGTTTCAAATTGTTATTGCTCGTTGATAATCTGAAGGATCTAACGCTTCATCTTTTAATTTATCGTAAAAGTATTCAATGCTCGGTAATTGATTTTCATATAACTTATCCATAGAATCTACGTACGAATATGGATACACTCCTTTTTCCTAATTTCGTTTGATTTAGTTGGATCTTGAAAACATTTATTAATTTCTATACATTGATTAGGTTCTAAACTCTCACCAAGCGCAAAGCGAAAAGAGGCTAAAAATCTGATTTTAATAAAAATAGTTTTTATTTTTTTATCCGGCTGTTCTTTTTTATCAACCAAAATTGATTTTGAAAATGAAATGTAATTTTCTTTAGTTTGTGCTAAAACATCTATTCTATCTTCTTCACAACAAAGTTGTTTAATAAACAGGTGGGAATCGTAACCGGTTAGATTATGGAAAAGTATAGGAATAAAATACGGAATTTGAAAGTTTAAGTTACATATACTATGCGCTGCACCTCGGAATTTCCCTGTTAAATGATCATGATCCCTTACTTTTTCATCTCCAGGTTTAAATTGTTCGTTACAAATATGACTAGTAGAATTCTTGAAATCTAATTTTTCCTCATTAGTTAAAGGAAGCATTGGAATCACATGTTTCAAATGATTATTATAAATTCGATGAACATGACCTTCAATTCGTTTACAAAATTCAACAGCTGCATCAAGACCAAAATAGTGATCTACTACTGATAAAGAATCATCATATGAACATTTAATGAAATAAGCAAAAGCATATGGTATATGTTTGAAAGTATTTCTGGTATAAGAATCCATATCATTTATTGGTTCTTCATATTGTAAAGGTTTTAAGAAACATTCAAAATCAGCATATATTACGAATGGAACCTTTAACTGTCTTTGGAAATTTTCAAATTGAAGAATATTTTCTGGAACATTTTGTCCATATTTATTAACTTTTATTTCATTGCTTGGAATTTTTGTAAACAAATGATTACAATCATTCAATTGGTGGTCTAATTTTTCCTTAGAAGTAAAATAAATCAAACAACCATCACAGAAATGCTTTTTACGATTCGTGCTATTAATTTGAGATGATATTAATCTAGACATATCCTTAATCCAACAGTAATGATTGTTCTTACCATCACTAACTAGAAGCAAGTTCACATGTGTTGGAAGTTTTCTAGTAGTATAATGCAGCGGGCCCACTACTTCATATTTTAATTTATTATCTTCATAAACACTTTCTAATCCGTAAACATTCACTGATATTTGATTTAGCACTTCAAACTTTTCTATATCCTTTAATTTCACTGGGAAGTCTACTCCTTCAAAATTTAGATGTTCGAAGAAATTGGGATATGAATTTGTTCTATCTGCATTTTTGTTGGTAGGAAACAAAGCACTTATAACACCATCCAAAACAGTACTAATCCTGATTTTTAACGTTGATTATGGCTCTCTTATTTACAATCTCTTTTGGTAAATGAATATATGAGGATACACGCATTGGATTATATTTATTCACATTGACTTCTAATCGTAATATTTTCTCCAAAACCCATCCTGAACCATTTTCTGCATATGTTGACAATTTTTCCTTGATTATAGTTAAAAAATCATCATATATATTACTAAGATCTGTTGTTGTTGTAATAATCCTATTCTTAGTATTAAATGATTTGGTTTCCATGGTTTCCTTAGATTGTAATAGGAATTGTCCAAATAATTCCACATTAATCTTAACGGATCCATATTTTATTACTTGTTCAGATATTAGGTGAATAAAGTTTTGCTTAATTTCAGTAAAAAATTCATCAATGTCTACAAACTTTTTCGATGGAAGCAACATGTACGATATAATTCTGTTTTTAAAAGCCGATGTTAGAATTTTCACATTTTCACTGTTTTTCTTCATTATTTCACCTTTATGAGTGTTTGATCTTAAATGGCCACTAAGTTTCTTTTTGATGTACCACGTGTCACAGTCTTTACATCGCGAAAGGGTAAGTTTGGGTATCGGAGGATGCACTACACTATCATCTAGTTTAGGTTTCTTTGCTGATTGACTACCTAGTTGAACATCTGCTTTACTATTTTTTGCTTCTTTATGAACAGGCAACTGCACATCAAAACAGGATGGACGAAAAGGACATGATTGCTTTTTATGTCTATATAAATTTGGTCTATGGGTAAAGAACTTATTACAATCACTGCAATGAAACATCTTTAGTAGTTACTCTGACCGCAGACAGCTTAATACTAATCGTAATCGTTGACTTGTTTCTGTTATGGTCTAAGTCAGGCCATGCCTATAACTTCTTTTGTAATGTTCTACTGTAGATAGACATGAGTTGGCTGCTTCTTGCATGTTACAAGGACTGATTATATTCAGCTATCGTGTAGCGAATGTATTGTGTTTTGTGGTAATGTACTGTTGATTGTGTGCTTGGGTGGGTGTCAGTGTTAGTTGTGAAACCTAACATAGTCATATGGCACCTTATAGGTGCTGCCAGGGCGGAAGGGGGTCAGCGACTGCTGTAGAATCGGAGTATTCAGTCTCTCAACTCTTTGGTAATAGTGTCCTATTAGTCGATAGTTGAAAGACTCGAATGACTCAAGGCCCATGTCGCGGTAGAGGATAGACCCCCTCACGTACCTTGGCGCATCTAAAATGATCCGGAGTACATTGTTCTGTACTCTCTGTAAGTTTGAGAGTTGATTATTGTGGCATATGCTCCAAGTGGGGCTCGCATACGTCGCACAGATCTAATGAAAGACTTGTATATTAGGAGTTTTGTCCTGATGTTCAACTTACTCTTAGCATTCAATAGCGGATATAGAGCGGCTATTTGGCCATTTGCTCTAGATATAGTCCGTTTGGTGTTTTCGGATCAGTTGAGCCTCCTGTCGTAGATAAGTCCTAGGTATTTGGCCTTTGTTTGCCAGGTTATCTTGGACCCGGCCAATCTAACTGTGGTTTCGGGGGTGGCTAGACGGGACTTGGAAAAGAACACTGCCTGGGTTTTTCCCGGGTTCAGCTTTATTTTCCAGTCCCGCAGCCACATCTCTAAAAGGTTGATATGCCTCTTAAGTCTTAATAAGACTTAGATGCGTGGACTCTTTGACGCTGCTGTTAGAGCCGTATCGTCCGCAAACAAATACAGCTTGGTTAGTGGGGTCTTTGGAATGTCGTGTGTGTAGATGTTATAAAGAGCCGGCGACAGCGGCGAGCCCTGGGGGACTCCTGCGCTGATAGGCTTTGTGTATGACTCTGTGTGGTCCAAGGCCACTATGAAGGATCTGTTGTGCAGGTAGGATTGCACCACCTTGATTAGTTGGTTCGGCATGCCTAGTCTTATCATTTTCATGATCAAACCATCATGCCAAACCTTATCGAAGGCTTTTCTGACATCGAGGAATACTGCTCCCGTATACCAACGTTTGTTGAAGCCCCTGAGGATGTCAGGCCAGTCGTACCGTCTGGTTAGTAGTACTTAGCCCTGCCCGGAATCCGAACTGTTCCGGGGGTGGGGCTTGCGTATTGTCCAGGAATCTGTTGATGTGTCTGAGTATTATCCTCTCCACCACCTTGCCAAGGCCAGAGAGAAGGCTTATAGGTCGGTAGCTACTTGCCTTGTTAGGGCTTTCCCTACCTTTCTTAAGCAGAATGACCTTGGCCTTGTTCCAAGCGCTTGGAAAGTAGCCAAGAGTGATAATTTAGTCTATGATAGTCGCCAAGTCCGTGAGTATGTTGTCCGGTAGTTTCTTCAACGTTAGGTTAGTAATTGAGCCCTGGGGCTTTGCGTGGGTTAGTTTGCCGCACAATGTCTTGGATGCTAGTCAGTGCGGTTTTTGGAACTTGATTCGCGCCCACGGGCATGGACGTGAATATCTGTACAGTCTGTTGTATTCTGTCATGTTTGGCCGTGTGACCGTCTTTGTTTTCGCTGAACTGTTCGCAGAGAATCTCTGCAAACAGTTCCGCTTTGTCTGGTGGGTCTGTATACATGACATTGTCGTTAGTTATATGAGGCAGCGGCTTTCTGCTACCTCTGGTCAGTGCTCTGGTCAGTTTGAACACAGTACCGTCTTCGTGTGTCAGATTTTGAGTTTTTATAGTCCATTCCTCGCTCACCTTGTCCGAAATCGCATCTTTGACCCGCTGAGTGAGAACGTTGATTCTGACCCTGACCGCCAGATCTCCAGTCCGACGAGCCAAGTTCTTGAGTCTGTCTTCTCCCGGATCAAGGACATGATCTCAGGCGGAAGTTTCCCGTATTTGGAAAACTTAGATGTTTTCGTAAACGAGGTTTGGGCTACTGTCTGTACAATGCGTCCTGTGAGTGTGTCTACTGCTCTCTCCAGTGCGTCAACGTTTATTGGGTCGTCTATAGGAGGAGAGTCTTTGAGAATGTTCTGGAGCCTGTGCTAGTTATGATAAGTACTTGATACCGTGCCCTGCCCTCTTGAGAGCGGGTTACCGTACTCAATGAGAACAGGGAGGTGATCAGAAGATAGGGCTGGAATCACGATTGGTGTCGACGTAATGTCTGTTTGTTTGGCTAGAAATATGACTAGAATTTCGGGGGCGCCCCTATCCCAGAGATGTGTGGGCGACGTTGGTGCCAAAACCGCGTAGTTTAGGTGCTGCGATTGTCGCCTTACGGCGAGGCCTCTGGTGTTATTGGCCTTGCAGCCCCACTCGCGGTGTTTGGCATACAAGTCGCCACCTAGAAGAGTCGGTTTGTCGTTTGTCAGTAAGTCAGCTAGGCTCCGGTCTGTTATGTCAGCAGACGGGCTGCAATAAACCGAGCCCAATGTCAGAAAGCCATGCATAAGTGATCCTTCGACGGTGTTGTTGTCAGGACCAGGCAGAGCCCAGGCAGTGAAACACTTCTTTATCAGAATCATCGTACCGCCGCCGACTCTACCCACTCTATCGTTACGAAAGACCTGGTAATTGGGGATTGTAAATCTTTGGCATTTTAGCCACGTTTCTTGAATAAGAAGCACATCAACCTTGTTATTCTCCAGAAAGAGAAGAATTTCTGGCTTTTTGCCCTTGATATTGTCGATGTTTATCCTAACCACTATTAGAAATGCCGGGTCATACCTATTTACTGGCATTTTTAGTGCTTGCAATCATTGGCGTCATAAACTGTTGCAGCTGTTGCTGCATATTCTGCATAAAAATTTGCATTGATGCATGCTTAGAGGAGATAAAGTTGAACATCTGAGGATTAAACTCGGTATTACTTGGCGCTATGGAAGCTGCCAGCTTGCTGTTGTCTTGCGAGCCCCACTTGAAACTCGCTGGAGGTGACTTAGTGGCCTTCGGGTCGGGAGAGGCCGCCGCGGCCTTGAGACGAATGTTTTTCGGATGCTTTTCGCATCCAGAGTAATTAGCCGTGTGTGCGCCTCCACAGAGGGCGCACTTGGGGTCTGACAGCCTCTCCTTACCCTTGGGGCACTCGTTTGTAAGATGAGAATCAGCACACCGGACACATAATGGATCGGACTGGCATTTAAATGCCGAATGGCCATATAGTTGGCACCTATGACACTGCATGTCGCGTGCTTTGGTGCGCTGACTTTCTGCTTTGACTGCTATATTGTCTAATAATTCGATGTTGAAAATTGATTTTTCGCTGTTAGGCAGTATAACAAGCACTAATGGCATAGGCTTGCCTGCTTTGCTGTACCACCTAACAACATTGATGGGGTGAAAGCCTAGGTTAGCTAGCTCCTGTTTCACTTTCTCGGTTCCCCAACTCTCGAGCACGTAGTACAACGTGAAGTGTTCGCTCTTCAGGGAATCGATAAGAGTGAAACGGGATTTTATTGGTTTCAAAATATTTTGATATTGCTCTGTAATCAGCTGGCGTGTCCGGAAAGAGCTTGACTCCTTCCGGCACGACAGCGGCATTACCAAAGTTAATTTTGTTTGTCTTGAAATAATTTGCCACATTTGAGTAGCGTGCCTTGTCACGTAGAACTATGGGCGGCACACGCATTTTTGGCGCGCTACCGTCATGGCTTGAAGAGCCTTGAGCGATTTGGTTTGGCTTAGTGATCATTTTAGTTGTTAAAGCGGGTTGTTGGGACGTGGTGATCGAAGCGTCCTTGGAAGAGCCGGAGCCCTTGGAGGCCGCTTCGACCATGTTAGGTTTCTGTGGTAAGGATGGATTGGTTTTGGGATATTTAGGAGGAGGTAGCTCTGGAAAATCGGATTGTGATTTAGGTTTATTAAACGATTTTCTTTTCTTTGCATTTACTGAAGTATACTCCTCATTGTTCGAGGACTCTGAGGAGGAAGTTGAAATGTCCATCCTTGGTGTCGATGATGCGGTGTTGGTCGTGTTGGCATTTGGAGTGATAGCTGAATTTTTACAATACCTTGTTATCTGCTCCTGCAAAGCAGCGATAATCTTGTCCTGCTCTTTGGCTCTCGCCTCAAAGTGTTCAATGGCCTTTGCAAGTCGGAGTTTTGATGCCTCCAGGTCTAATCGTTGAGATCGTGTGACCGTTTTTATTCATTCGAACGTAGGTGGGGATAAGAGTGGGAAGTGGGCGGGGCTAAATTAGTAGGGGTGGAGTTAAATTGGTTGGGTGGGGGGATATTGGTTTGAAAATAGGTAGGGGGACTTGTAATGTGAGGTTAAGGGGGGGAGTAGCGGTATGAAGTTAGGTAGGGGGATAATGATATTGTATCCCTAAATAGTATCCCTAATTTGAGCCAAAACCAGCGGTAACACCCTACTGTACTAGTTACACGAGTTGCTCTTTCTCCACATGAAACAATATAAAGAGTGTTAAAAACATGCGTAAAAAACGTGAAGGGTCGGTTCTACATTGAAAAATAACGATTTTAAGTACTTTAACAATATTTTTAATAGAAATAAATTCATCCAAAAATTTTGGCGTTAAATTTTGTATTTTAATGTTATTTTTACTCTTAATGTTGAATTCGTGACCTTGAAAGTAGCTAATAGATTGAACTTTATCCTGAAGATTGAAATTTGGCAGCGTTATGCGCATGCGCATTGAAAGCGCCAATGAAACTCGTCATTCGCTTCAACAACCTTCGTTGTCTAGAGCATAACAATTGTCATTTTTTAAGAATAAAAATACCCTTGATAATACCTGTGTAAACCATAATATGAATTATGGTTAAATACCGGTACTTTCACGTGAGTATAACTTTATTCGACGAATATTTTCAAAAGCTAATCTCGCTAATCATTTCCATAGAGAATATTCATCGACTAAAGAAAAACAGTTAAATGAACTTTAATGAGATATGTATAATAGGTTTCACTTCATCACTACCGCTTGATTTCTTGCCGCTTTGATTCAGGTCCGCATTTTCTTTTATGTTTTCCTGGGTTGATCTTGTTTCTTCTTATTCGTCATCACTATGTAACGTTTCAGATGGAATATCTGCGAAGATATACGTTTTTATATTTCATATTTCTTTAAGATACCAACTTACCCTCTAAATTAATTTCATCCAATGACTTTCCTGCGAATTTGTTTACTTGTCCTTGATCAACAGCTAACAATATGCGGCTCATCTTAGTTAGCTCGACTGCACTTTCATATAGCCTGTAGAATTTACGATGCACTCTGATATCATGTCCAAGATGTGCAAGCCAATCAATCATTCTCAGATAAATTGAATACTTTATTTAACTCAGCGTCATAAAATGTCATAAATGATTTAAAAAACGACACATCCAAAGGCTGCATTTTATGGGTAGAGTGAGGTGGCAGACTTAGTAGAAGAATATTGTTTTCCCTTGCGAAATTAATTACGTTGAAACTTTTAGTATGGGATACGTGACCATCTAAGACCTGATTTTGAGTTTCCGTCATTGCATTGAAAATTGGGCATGCGTTGAAAAAATCTGCTGGGATAAAACGTGCTAGTTGCTAGTTGCTTACAAGGTGGAAAATTATTTGGCAACGAAAAATAGTTATGCTTTTTAAATCTAATGGACTTGGAATAGAGTAACAGAGTCTTATCGAATGCGCTAGCGTCTATGAATAATAGAAAGATGAATGTCATTAACAAGTAATTTAATGAAACTTAGTAGTTATTTAAATAAGGAAATAGCAAACGAACAAATTTCTCCAGCAGAATGTACAACGATTACCGGAGTCGGCTTGCTTTCTTAACAAGTAATAAAAGATCTGGGGAGGCCTCACGAATGACAATTGTTGCCTATTCGTCAAGGCCAAAGTGGTCTGATCAATCTACAGAGGAGCTAAAGCAATCTCTTACCGACTTTGAGACCATTAGCCGACCAGCTTACATTAATAGAAATTGTGGGTAAACGAGGTAGAAAAGTGCGCCGGTACTTCTGACTCAGGACGTAAAATCTTCGGCGGGTAAACTTATCCAGACCAGAGGTGAACTGAGCATTTCAATAAATATATGGTTTGGAAAGTCCAGACAGTATAACGAGCACTGGGTTTCCGGCAGTTGGTCTTAACTTATCAAAAAAAATATTTAAAAAAACTTCTCGTTCTATCCACTCTTTGTCTTGGGCAAAAGCGGGACTACCATTTGGAGCATCATCCATAAGCTGGTTTAATTCTCTTACGAGCAAAAATAAATGCGGGAGCCAAAAAACTTCCTGTTGCACTCATTGCACAAACAAGTGTGGTATTTATTCCCCTTTATTCCCCTTTCAGCACTTGTTAGTCCACCAATCTGTCGTTTGCCTTTTGCAGCTAACACTGGAGAGTTTCTGTACCGTTGTCACCCCAGTCTCGGCTACGTTCCATATGCGATCTGGTGACAAATCATACTTGGCAAAGATTGTTTCTAAATTTCTAAAAAAAACTTGAGACAGCTTCTTTATTAAAACCGGTAGCCCTTGCATATGATGTTGCTTCTGGTTTGCGCAGAGAGATATTAAGATGTCGGGACAGAATATAATAAAGCCGTTACTTTGAAGCTTGCTTTGTTTCTTGATGTTATATATTATTAGCCATTGCGAAGTCAAAAGCTAATCGACGAAGCTCCAAATAAGAAAAACCAAAAAAACCTTGACTCCATGTCGAGAATATACTCAACTATTTCTTGTTCCTGTTCTTCGCTAAATACGTTACGAAATCTTCCCAGATGTTTTTCGTTATATTTTACCTTCTTCCGAGGGTACTTTATAACGATCTGCCGCATCTCTAAGCGAGAGTTCACCATTTTGAACTTTTTCAATTGCTAACATCATATCCTCTTTTATCCATTTACCTCGATCAGTTTTTCCTGGTATACTTGTATTTGGCTAGGTTCGGCATCTGTAAGAAAAAAAAACCGTAAATAATACAAGTTATTTTTGCTATTTTTTTGCGCTGCCTTAAGGATTAAAATAACGAAAAATAAACATATTAAGATTTGCAATAATTACCTAAGTTATTAGTTTTGGCTTAGAAAAACGAAGTTTGTCGAAGGAAATTTAAAAACTTTTCTACCAGTTTCTGGAAGAACTCAATAACGTAGTTTCTTGTTGAATATATTTTTTTACTGTTAAATGCCTTAAAATATTAAAATGTAGCAAGAAAAGTACTCGCATATCAGTTACTTAAGATGGAACCTCCCATCTTAGGCAACTTTTTCTGTCCCATCTTAGGGAACATTGATACATTTAAAACTTTTATAACCTCATTTTATAGCGAACAAGAATAACAGCCTACAATTGTATAAAAATACTCAGCAATAAGCCCGTATTCTCATGCCAGATGGAAAATGAAATATACTTACTGTTAACCGGTGGAAACTCGACAGAAAATACACAAAATATTTTATCAAACAGCGTAAAAACGTGCATCGACCTCTAATTTCGCACAGACAATTGCGAATGAATACAAATTTCGGACACTAGAAGATCGTTATAAGTTTCCACATGGCGTGGTAGATGGCAGCACATTGACAATGATTGAATAAATGGCCTGTCTCATCTTAGGTTACCGTCCCGACTTAGGTTACTCTCCCCGACTATTTTTGGGGTTCTACCGCAAGTTTTGCCACGAAACTAACACTATACCAAATTTTGCCAAGAAATTACTCAAAACTTATCAAAAAGTTCTGATATATTAATTAACATTAAAAAAAACACTTAACATACCCCCAGAAATTAATGCTGAGACGTTTTTGGACTTTGATGATCAAAATTTTCCGGTATGCAATCTAATTTAGTCGGGGAGCAAATTGAGTGTTTTTTTCGTCACCTCAGAATGCTCTATAACGCCTTTAGAGTTATTGGTACTTTCATCATCAAAGCTTTCAATTATATATGCTACCTTGGTCGGGGAAGTTTACAGCTTTTGTTTAATTTCAGAATGTTCCATAAATCTATAAGATTTTTTTGGACTCTTACAACCAACACTTTTAGCTGTGTAATCTAACTTAGCCGGAATAATAGGGATTTTTCTCGGCAATTTCAAAATTCTCCCAAAGCTGTCACTATTACACTTTTCAGTTTTCCTTTTTTTTTGTTACCATCTGTATGAGATACAAAGTTTTAAACACAAAAAAAAACAGCAAATATCTACTGTTTAATGAAACCAGTCTTTAACGAACTTACATAGAGATTTATGTACTTAATTAAAATTTGGTTTAAAAAATACTAAATTAACACGTCAACTAGTCAGTCACAAAGTTAAGATAACATCAGACTTTTCAAACGAAAAATAAAATCAATTTGTTTTGAATCAAAACTGGGTAACATCCAAAATTTCTAAACTCGAAAAAACAACACTTTTAAACCAAACTCGAGAAACTAAATCACTTACCCCCGAACTTACCTTTACTCCAATTATTTAAACAGTAGTCAGTCATAGCATAGTTATAATCGATGTTATAATATTTTTACACTCTAGTAACTTTCTTTGTAGAGTTTTGGCCCGAGTTTTGGTTTTTGGGCATTAAGCACTTCCCTTTTCTCGAAGAAAATTTGTTTAACCTATCTGCACTAATTCTGCCATTACTTTCGTCCAAGAGCGAACAGTATGAAGATTTTTTTATGACTTTAGTTTTGTTATTAGGTTGCATTACTTTCAAAAACGGACTGTCTTCCGAAATATATGTATATTTTTCTGAATAGGCCTTAAAGTCGAGGTCGCCATCAAACTTATTTTCGTCATTTAACTTTGCGACATTCTCTAAAAAATTGCACAGCGTGTTATCCAGGGCATCATCGGTATCATTCCTAGAAATATAATATATAGTTGTAGGTCGTCCTCATTAGTTTTAAATTCCTCGCCGATCGAGTTTTCAAGTTCACCGTGCACATTGCTTAAAGTTTTAACTGGAAGCTTGATATCAAGTTGGTATGCAGCTTCTTTACTGCACATTATTCGCAACGAAACTTAATCATTGTAAGCATTATTAGCATTATTAATAATAGCATCCAGGTCAATATTTAGGAGTTCATCTTTTGATACCGATTTTTGTTCAGCATTTTTTGATTCCCGGGGAAACACAATTTTTTCTTTGAGATCACTGAATACATTATTTATATAAGAAATTCCTTCAATGCGTGACACGAAATCCTTAATACTAATATTAATCTTAGTTGAAAATGTAGACTATTTCAGTTCGCCACCTTTAGGACATCGAACAGGTAGTTGCGACATTTGCCTTATCGATCGGGATAGGGCGAAACTCTGAATATAAACAGACAGGAAGGAACATGAGAGTAAATTGTATGCACCAGAATGGGAGTTGCAAATGGCGGACTTACGTTTCCGTTTTACAGTAACGTAGGGTTATCAAATATCTAAAAATAAACGGTACGGTATGGCCGCCCATACTTTCACACTCTTTTCTGTTAATACCTGTTATAATAATCATAAACATTTGGTGTCATAGAATTAAATAAAATTAGATTAATCTGTTATTAACCCTTAACTGGTATGGTGAAAGATATACACATTAAAGGTATGGCGGGGTCAAATTTGACCCTTAATTTTTTTTATGTGAAAAATTAAAAAATAATAACACAAATTGAATCAAACATTGTATCTATTACTCTATTTTCAATAAACTAAAAAAAAACATCATAAAAGGATTTAAGCAAAATAGATACAGGGGCGTGCTGAAAAGTACATGAATTTCAATAATAATAATAATAAAAAAAATAGAAATTAATAGAAAATCACGAAATAAAATACTGTTTATTCTTCAAAACATCCTAAATGATAAAAAAAGATACAGAAGGAAAAAAAAATAGGATTAGATAAAAAATCTAACAAACATGTTCAAGCGAGCTTTTTATCTAATCTGTACATCTACTACATCGAACCGTTTCAATACAGTGGGTCTTACAAATATGTGTATTGCATTTTATACATACAAGGGAATGTTTGTTATTACTACGCGAACAAATATAACATCTTGCACGTTTTGGAGCTGTTTCACGGGGCCTCTCACGAATCTCCTCTGGGATGTTGCCCACTCGTCGAATAAGCTCTTTCAATTCCCTGGGGATATTCATCATTCGGATACGTCTGACTAAGTGATCTCGTATCAGTTCTTGTCCCAAATTGATTAGAAACTTCTGATGTGTCATAACAGATCCTGGATTGGAAGAGTTGTAGAGAATATTTGAATTCACCCCAGCAATATCAATAATTCGGAAAAGAATAGCTTGCGGCCACCTTCTAGTACGTCTTTCAGTTTTATAGTTCGCACATGTTTGGTCTAAAACATCAACCCCTACTTTAGTGATGGTATAGAAGCCAATTATATCTGGAAGCTTATTTGCTGTTTCCAATATTTTGTCATTGTGGTGAAAACTGGAGATTAAGCAAACTGCTCGAATACCAGGGAAACGTCTTTGGTGAAACCAAATAGGGAGAAATGAACCTCTCGTTGGTTATTGGGAAGGAACTCTTTAGGTAAGTCTCTCTTGTTTTTCCGCATAGGCCCAACTTAGATCAGTTTCTGCTTTTGGAGTTCTGCAACAAGTTCCACCGAAGAAAACCAATTATCGCCTGTAACGTTACGATTGGAATTTACTAGGCGCAACAAGAGAAAGTACTTTAAGGGTAGGAATTGGCAATTTTTTTGGATTATGAAGATTGCTTTGTTTACCCGTATAAATGAAACCATTTATAAAATAATCCGTGCGAGCGTCACAAAGGCACATTACTTTCAGTCCATACTTGTCAGGCTTACTCTTCATGTACATCCTAAACCTACACTTTCCTCGAAAACCAACTAGCATCTCGTCCACAGTCACGTATTATCCACAAGAATATTTAGTATGGCAATTATTCACGAATCGTATAAAAATTTCAGAAATTGCTGCTAATCGGTCTCCATTTGCAATTCGTTGATCTCTAGTACTGGGGTCATCAAACCGTAGAGCTGTCAAAATAAAACTGAACCTCTTTGCTGTCATAACTGAGCGGAAAATATCACGACCTGTCCCATCGGTAGCAAAAAGTGAATTTATGTCCTCGTTGCTTGGTTTGAATACTCCCGCCAAATATAGAAGACCTATGAAAGCCAGCATTTCTGTTTTATCGACATGGTTTGCAAACTGACATGTCAAAGCTGCGTCGCCATAATTTGCTTGTATATTGCTTATTTTTTCGTTTGTTTTTTCAATAATCTGATCAATGATAGGTTCATCTATAAGCAACTGAAGAGCCTCAGAAGGCCTTGTTGGCTTATTTATTCTAGCTGGTCCAGAAAGCCCTGGGAGATGGGCCACAATATCTGATGCTCGAGTGCGACTTGAAGCAGGTACACGCTTTTCCCATTTTTTCCTGTTTCTTCCATAAAAATAGCCTGTCGCTGTATTGGCTTCGCCACTAAAACTAAACTCATCATCACTATACTCATCATCACTTGTATGAGTATTGCCAGCAATAGCTTCTGCGTCTAGTTCAATCTCCTCATCACTATATTCACTCGATTCTGAATCACTTACAATGGTTCCTGCATTTGAAAGGTCACTAACAAATAGTCTTTCGGCTTCCTGTTCCAACTCCCCCTGAGTCAAAGCCCTTTTCATGCCTCTTAGATTTGCCATTACGTTTATATTATTTATACGAAGAAAAGTAACGTACAAGGTATGGCGGGGTCAAATTTGACCAACTGACTTCTCACGCCTACGTCGGTATCCAGTCACTGGCGGCGACCACACTAAATCGTTCTAGTTGTCGATATGAAGGAATAGCCTAAGCGCGGTGTTGCCAAGTGTTACTTCAAATTCGAATACAATTTTATTCGGGTCAAATTTGACCCCGCCATACCAGTTAAGGGTCGATATTTCAAAGTTGCGTTCCAGATGGCACACTATTTTGTCGCATGCGGACATATACGTCTTACCCATTATGGTTATGTAATCGCCGTATATATACGTAGTGGCCATTAAAAACAAACATTATTTCGAAAAAGCGTATATTTACGTCAAAAATACAAAAATGGAATAATAATGCAAAAAAAGTAAAAGCAACAAAAACATAATTAAAGGTGTTTTCTTCTATAGCAGTACAGGCGATTACTTTACTTCCTTATGGAAACCAGTCATTCTGCACCTTCAATAAAATTACTAAGTAATTTGTGAATTCAAATAATCATACCATTACTCCTTAGTGTGAAACTTGGCAAAAAATGGAGCAGGGCACAAACCAGTGTAACATTCCTTACACCAGTACCGGCTCTCCTTGCGTACTTTTTTTCACTGCATACTGCACACTTAAAAACACAACAGTTTAGTAAATTATCAATAAAAAAATAATTAAATGTAAAATATCACCTTTTTGTTGGTTTCTGCTTAGTTGTAGGTGGGATTATTGATGGAAAGTGACGTTCAGCATATCTTGTCGGTAGTGGAGTCCTTGATCTTCTCTGTGATCTAGGATTTGTTTGACCATATTTTTCTCCAAGCTCTATAAGAAAATTTAGCCTTTTTAGTTTTTTTCCAGCTTTTTTATAAATATAAACTGAACGTCACTTTCCATCAATAATCCCACCTACAACTAAGCAGAAACCAACAAAAAGGTGATATTTTACATTTAATTATCACATTTCGTCGTCAATAACACGAAGTGGCGTAACTCATTTTTATTGATTTTACAGGAGAGCGTTTTAAAATTTTTTACTTTCTTCGATTCAGTATTGACGAGAGACCTTTAAATTAATTCATTTTATTTTTGAACCATTAGTACATCTATTTAGGTATAATACAATAGTGTGAAATTTATCGCATTTCAGATTTTCAAAGTGTCCATTTTTGAAAAAAAACTGAGATACGCCGTTTCGTGAAATTGAAAAAATAAATATTGGAAAATAATACTCTATTTACGTCATGTATAAATTGAAATGGATTAGTAATTAAAACATCTAGAACGTTAATTTTTATAATTTTATTGTAGAAACAAAACTTAAAATGCAACCCAAGTGGTACAAGAAACATACACAGTAATAGAAGTGAAAAAACTACTTTTACAAAGCAAAGTATGGCATTCTAATAATTAAAAAAAAATAATAATAAAAAACAAAAGAACGTTTTTTTCTTAAACCAGTTATACAACTTATTTATTAGTTATGTACCTAAACCCTATTCGTGGGGTAGATTTAAATAAAAATCTTTATACTCCTGCATTCGAATAACTGGAATTTGTCCTTCACATAACGACTTTAAATCCAAAAATTTTTCTTTGCTAATTTTTATGGGTTCTTTATTCAAAACCGCAAGATGAAGATCTTTTATGCTACTATTTCGCTGTCTTTTCAGTTTTAATGACTTATAGTTTTCCTGAAGGTGGCTAGTTTTATAAAAAAATTGTTAGTGGCTCACTTTTCTTTACATTTATTTCCATGATGTCGCGCCATTTAATAGAGTCTCCTTCTTCAGACTTTTTAACTGTCAGAATTCTTAAATCCTGAGACAATTGCTTAAAATTAAAAAAAATCGGTATATTGAAGAGGGTACACGAGATAAGGTTGCTTACGTCGTGCGAGACGTACTATTGAGTATAATTGTGACGGAATAAAAATGTTTCCTGCTTTTGACAAAGCAGTGGAAATAGCACTATGGGCAGAATCTCCTTCATTCTGCCCATGAGACGTTTCAAAATAGCGCAGAGAAATTTCTTCTATATTTGAAGCTTGGGCTATGAAGTACAAAAGCATTGCTGCTATGATTGAATTTTTATTCTGTCCGCTGCAGCCGTCTGCGAACAGTGCCACAGTTTTAACTTTCTCTTCAGAGTCGTATCTCTGTAAAGCTTTGAAAACACAGGAACTTATTTCTGATGATCCTCGTTGGCTGCTAACTTCATTCCAAATAAAGCAGTGGCATTCTTTTGATACTATGTCATAAAATGTAAAATTATAGTTTGCTAAGCGCCTTTTATAAAATAAAGCACTTTCATTGGACCGAGGAAGGTATATTACCTGCTGCAAATCAAAACTTGCACATGCAATATTTGTATCAATTAAAGCCCTCTCCTTGATCGTTTTTTAAATTTCCCTCACTTTGTTTTTCTCGGCAATGTGCTTTTCAAATTTAACTTTCAGTTCATCGTTGACCGCCACATCACCTTCTTTGTAAGTAATACATAATGTACATTGGTCTTTTTTTGCTCGATGAAATGATAAATTCAAAGACCTAAAAACTTTTCGGTATATATCAATTGGGGGTTTCTCGTCATTAGGGGCCAAATCATTAAGGAAAATATGGTACATTTTCGATATCGTCAAATCAGGATGAAGATACTCCTTACTTGAGCTTGATCGACAATAGTGCGATTCTACCCTGGGGAACTTCTCAATATGAGCAAGAATAGCAGCTCGGATTTTATCTCGCTCCACAATTATTGCTGATTGCCTCCCTCCTCTCTTTTCTCCTTCAACCATGCCACTTTCATTTATCTTTGCTAATGAGGTTCTCATTGTTCCCTCAGATATACCCAGCGTATTAAGAAAAAAAATTTTGCATACTAAATGTAGACTGCCGTTAGAAGTTAAGTTAAATTTGTTGCTTTTTTGACGCCGAGACCGTTCTTTTGCAGTAGTTTTTTATACAGTGTCTGAAACTTTTACGTGACGTGCAATATATTCTCGCTGGCGTGTTAAATTTCCTAGTTCCTTAAAGGATGTGAAGATTTCCGCCCTTTGAGCCTCATCTATTAGCAAACACTGCCTACCTCGTTTTTTGCATAGTCCGCTGTTACACCTTTGTCCCAGCTGTCGTGCTGGAACCGTCTTTCCTGTTTTCGGGCTTTCATATTCTTCCCCTAGATCTCTGAATTTTCTGGCCAATTTGTTTTTGTTAACTCTTAACTTCTTGTTAGGACCTTGATTTTCCCTTGCATTGCCTTCTACAACAGTCTTCTGGTTTCTGTGAGGACAGTGGTGCTGTTTGAAACTTCTTTGTAGTTAATTTTTGATGTTTTCTTTTTTGTTTAATAATATGAGTTTCACATGAATCTTCATATTCTTGGAAATGTTCATAGCATAACAGCCTGAAGCAAATGTGACATCAACTAAATACTTCCCTTTTACAATGTGGTGCTTCACAGTTTTGCTTGTATGTTGGATCATCACAATCGGAGATGTCCCCTAAATAGCTGTCAATAACCTCCCTGGATTCATTTTCTTCAATATAATTGGTGTCACCGACACATTGAATGGGTACAGTTTGAAGATCTGGCTGCTGCGCGTGTATAGCATTTTCGTTGATGTTTTTCCTTGATTCTGTAAATCATAAAACGTATTTTTAGTTATTAGCTAAGTATTTTGTTATCGCAAATATACTTACCATCTGCACTATTAAGGAGCGAATTCTCATCTATAATGATTCCATCCACCGAAGCACTTTGATCGTCTTTCTCAGATTGCGCCACTAGCTCATCCGTACTGCTAGTCTCTAAAAGTATAAAATAATACCTATTACTTTTGATTAAGTAATTTAGCTACCTACAGTATTGGCCATAAGTAGATGAACACTCTAAAATCGTGAAAAAAATTAATACAGTACCAATTATCGCAGAACTAATTACGTATTTGGAAACTTTAATCCATTTCTCAGTTGGCGTGTTTTGGCGATTTTTTTCAAAAAGTTTTAATAGTGCCTTTCTGGCACCATGAAAAAAAGCGTGAAAAAAATGTTTTTCCTGCATTTTTTTAGGTAAAATTGACTAGTCCCATTCGAAAGTGCGGTAAAAATTATATAACTCCTGAAAATTTCTCCACAATTGAACAACGGATAGTCTAGATATAAAATTTTAAAAGTGGCAAAAATAGACCTTTTTTACGATTTTGTGCAAAATAGGCTATTTTTCACAAGTTATGTAACATAATTGGTACTGTATTAAAAAGTAAGCCTTGGAATAAAAACAAACTTACTCTCTTTACTTTTTTCCTCTGTTGAAGAACTAAGTTCGATTACGTCTTTTTTCTTTTTGGCTAATGCTTCTAATGAATTTTTTTTCAGAATCATTGCTTTGTATGCCGTATTTCCTTACTAAATTGGCTAAAGGTATATTTTCAGAGCTGTCGCTTTCTGAATTTTCCTCCATTTCCATAGCAGTAACTGTTCCTTTGTACCATTTTTTTTAAACAGCATTTTTACATGACTACCGGCCTTAATTTTTTCACCACTATTTGCATTTTTCAGTTCGTTTGAACACACAGCATTTTTTGACCCGTCCTGCCATAGCACAAGTACATCCATGATAAGAATATAGGATTATTATGTTCGAGTCAAAACACTTTTGCCAAAAAAAAACTATCGGAACATGCAAAGCGAAAGCAAACTGCACTACCGAACAGCTAATAGCGAACTAACCGGCAAAATTGGCGTGTTACTGAACACATACATACATTACAGTAACAAGTCCAAACGCGAAATAATAAGATACGCTATCAGGTGTAGACTATAATACATTAAATCATAATTTCACGAAAGGTCGTAACTTAGATACGCCACTTGTTTTAGGGTATTCAACTAATTCTAAAATTTCATGAAGTGTCGTAACTCAAGTTACGCCTGTTGGTGAAATCATTTATTTTTTAAAAATGAGATACGTCCACTGGAATTAGTTTACTATCAACAAGACGAATGGGAATTAAGTTACGCCACTTTGTGATATTAAAGAGCAAGCTTTTTTAAGTAATAAAATCGACTTATCTCAATTTTTGTATTTTCTGAGATACGCCACTTCGTGTTATTGACGACGATTTGTGACATGAATTTAAAGACTCAAAAAATGCCAAAATATTTTCATATAGAATTTTTTGATCCTGGTTCTGGTAGTTCCATAAAAATGTAAGTAATTTATCGGTCAGGTCTGCTCCACCCATCTTACTCTATACTCCAAAATACATACGTTTTTGTCTCCAGTCCTTTTCTGAATTGTTTTCATGCTTGCATCAGGCATAGTGCTTATCATTAGAACTTCTTTCTTATCTCGCCATTTTTGAACCATAATTTTTTTCTTATAACGAGCAACAGTTTCTCCTTTGGAAAGTTTATTTTTTATGTCAGTTGGAAGACCTATTCTATTTATTCGCATTGTTCCAATACAATCTGTCCTATTCTTTACTAATTGATCAACCAAATCTATGCTAGTATAGAAATTATCCAAAAATATTCGATATCCTTTTTGTAATAAGGAATACATAAGGAAAAGAACTATCCTAGCGGATACTGGTTCTTGGTAATATTTTTCTGTATCTGCGCCGGTGATTATTACAAAATTAAACACGTAACCAGATCTACTTTCACACAATGCAAATAATTTTATTTATGCAATATATTGTTTCCAACTTAATCTTCCTTTCCAGCCTATCAAGATTCATCGATGGAAATATCCCTTTCTGGTATGTAAGTAGTCATAAACTTATCTCTTACTTGGTTTAGTACCGGCAACATTTTTGCAAGCTTTCGGAATTTGGTATTTTCGTCTATTGTTGTATTATCGACAAAGTGTAAAAATTTCAGTAGTAATTGAAATGTTTTTTCACTCATAATTTTTGAAAAAAAGGGGTTTCAATACTATATCTACGGGAAAAGTACATTTTGTATTCTGGCTTAGAACATATACCCTGTAGAATTAATAATCCTATTAGTGTCTTGATTTCATTTCTATCTGTACCCATTTTATTACTCTAGAATGAGGTTTTATTTTTTCGTAGTTTTTTACAATAAACTGGACAGCAAACATATTTGTCTCTTCGACAATTAGATCAATCAATTTATCATCAAAGAAGTGCTCAAAGATTTCGAGCGCATCAATCAGGTTATTTACTTGTAAGCCACGGATTGCAGTAAATGGAAACGACGGTCGGGGAATACCATTCTCGGTCCACGGCATCGGCATATCAAAGTTTATATCCTCGGCCAGCTCGGTCTCATCTTAAGCAATATCACTTTCCTGATCACTGCTCTCACTCTCATCACTCTCTTCAACATATTGTGACTCGTTTTTCGATTCAACGGTGCCCGTAAAATCATGTTCACTTTCGATATTATCGTCACAGTCCATTTTAGAAGTCGAGGCCGCCATATTTACTATTATTTGACGTAAATACAACTAAATAAAATAATGAAACACTTATTTATAAGCGCCTAATTAGTAGTAGCACGTGGCGCACGATACAAAGAGCAGTGTTCTACCTGATAGAAATAAAAATTGGCGGTTTCTTTCGCGCCGACGGCGCGACGCCTATATTAGGGATTTACTAACGCTGTAAACCATCACATGCGACTATATTCGGCATAGCCATTGAATGTCCAAGCGAATATGTCCGTCAAAGGTATTATGATTACATTTTTGAAATGCGGATATATACGTCATAACCACTTAAGAGGTTAATACGCCACAAAACAAAGAATGAACGCCAACATTTTCATCCTTTTCTTTAGGGAAGTGCCTTTTTTTGACTTTTCTCATAAAAATAAACAAGCACATATTGTTGGTCTTATAAGGTAGTAATCATATGTATACAATTTAAATTAACATAAAGTCCCTTATTCAATTTATTCCAGAGAAAGGGTCAAATGCATTTTATTTACTTTGTAGCAATTTTGAAGAAAATCGTATCTGCCGGTTTCGAAAAAAAACGCATTTAAAATTGTATCTTTAGATAAAGTACCCTTAATTTTGGGCTTAGGAAAAAAATTAAAAAATATCTGGAAATATTCACGAGAGAACTCTAAATTCCAATTTTCAAAAAATCGATATATGCGTTTAGGCGTTAGATTCTGCGACAAACACACACTCAAAAATGTAATTTTAGTTTTTTGGACTCTAGGGATCATAATTCGCCGAGATCTGCAAACCTTTGAATACAAAACAGATGTTTTATATTCAAAGCTGCAAACAAAATTGAATTTTTGAAGAATTATTATTACAATACTTGTATTTAGTTGATCAAAAATTAATATTTTTAATGGTTGATCTGATGGAAATGAGGAAAAGGGTACATAATAAACCAAGATAGATTAATACAAATTCATTGTCCTTTAAATAATATTAATTTGGTGTACATATTTCGAATTTTTTCTTCCTTTCCGGAATTTTAACAATTATAATTTATTCTTGTAGAAAGGTAACAGTTGCAAATAGATGTAATTAACAGTTTATGTTTTTCTAGTGGAGTTAGGCCATGTCTTGCCATATTTTAAAATACACTTTCACCTAAAAATATTTTAAAACCATTAACGATACAACTTCTCAAAAACCAGAGAACAAATCCACTTCTTTCTGAATTTTCAACTTTTGATTTAAAAAAATTAAATGCCTGCAGTAAAATCTGGCGTTGCATCTACTGAGGAATACCATTTTGCAAATGTTTTTGAATGAGGTAAGCTATTGTGAAATTTTTGCCGAACATAATTATAAGCTTTAGGTGATAAAAAAATGTAAAGTGACTGCAAACGCTCTTACAGAATATTCAAAGGTTTTTGTCACGCCTTTCTTTGCGTTTTTTGAAAAAGTCATTGAATGATATCCTTATTTGCCCCAAAATGTTCTAACATGATATTTGGGTGTTCTTCTTTGTAACCTCTGATATCATTGCTTTAAGTGAAGATATTAATTTCTCCTATCGTCAGTTACTTCATTGCAGCCTACGTATTTTCTGGTTCTTTAAAAAGTCAAGTTTTTCTAACTGACTAACCTTTCTCTTCAAATTTTTTTTCTCGAGGTGTATCAGGTTTTTCTAAACTTAAATCAGGTAGATCAGAAGGAGGCGATGGAGTCTGATGTACAACAAAGGGCCCAGGAGTAAGCAACCAGTTAGTGTCTGGTAAGTTAGGTTCTATACTGTGTATGGGTCTTGTAACCACTGGATTAAAATTCCTTACCTGCAATATCAAGATATTTAGAAAATTATACTAAAAAAAATTGGTGCTAGCAGGAAGAGACCAGCATGTATACAAACATTGGTTAAGATACTAGCTTTGAAGCTATAGCACCATTTGCCAGCAGATAGACAGACAGAGAAACAAGCAGAGACACAGACATACAAACATATTTGCTTTATATCTAAAAAACTACGAATCTGACCAACTTTGACCAAATATGTTTTTTTTGTTCAAAATATAATTCTTTATCTAAATGCGCAAACCATGCTTCGCTAGCTTATGCGGTTCGTGAGTTAGGATTTAAAAAAATTAACCCGCCTTCCTACCTCCTTTCCAAACCTCATTTCCATTTAAAGGTAATCACCTTATCGCCTGGCGCCAAGGAATTTTTTGTGCTAAATTTGATCAAAATCCCTCAAGCGGTATTTGAGTTGTCGTGCCCCAGACAGACACAAACCATATTACTATTTTACATTTAGGTCTTTTTTGAGACAAATACTTAACTCATTTTTGGTGGAAATTCAGATCACAATAGCCTCCTTACCATCAGTATGGATCTTGTATGGACGGTCATAAATGTCGAGTTAATTTATTCAAGAGAATATGTACCAATCTATTAACAATAGAAAGTATTTTAATCGATCTACCTCAATTGTTGGCAAGGCCTCACTATTAACTTGTATGTTCAATCAAAATAATCCTCAGCGAAATGATGAGAACATAAAACATTGTAACGTTTTGGTATGAAGTCAGGCTTCTTTTAAAAATTAGTCCATATTCCTCTCTCTGGATCTTTGGGGACAGCTAAAAAAATATTATGTTCAAAAAATTATACCCAATAATAAAAATTATTATTTATACGCTTTTTTGTTACTTTATTCTAAAATGTATTTTTTAATTGGCTCAAGGATTTGTCTACATACTTAAAGCTGAAACGTATGTGCAACTTACTTTTTTGAAAATTATGTTTATCAGGTAAAATTTAAAACGCACACATCGTTAATTTTACTCTATACTACGCCAGTGACCACACTGCTTTGATTGTTTAACCTTGAAATGTCATAAAAATAAGCATTTTAAATATTTTTGAAAATTTCATCATTATATACACTTGCCTGTGAAATGTAACTCCAAAAAAATATTTTTGGGTCTGGGAACATTGACACCTTATTGACGCCGTAGTAGTGCGAGAGAAAACGCAGGATGATGATGATGAAGGATGAAGCTAATTTGGGCAAAATGTATTTCGTTTCCCTATTGCTTGTTATAGGATTATTTAATGTAGGGGTGTACAAGGTAGATATATTAGCTGTTGCATATTTTAAATGATGTCCATGTATTTATTAATCTGTAGGGTTAATTTTTCAACAGGTTTTGACTATCACGATACCTATTTTAGGTTTTATACAGGTAGAGTAAATGAAATTATGCTATAAAGTTTAAGGGTAAGGTGAGCAAACACGTCATAATGAAATGATGATAAAAATTCTAATTGGCAAAATGTTCACAAACATTTAGTACTTACATAGTGTCAAGGATTAAAATTTATAGTGCCAAGGATTAAAAATATTCAAATTATAAAATAGTTTACTTAAAACTGATTTTTTGGCATAAAATTTATTTTTTGGGGTTTCTTAGGTGAAATAATTTGAGATAAAATCCATTCTTAATTTAAAATGTGAATGGAAATTCATTAATTTAACTAAAAAATTCTGGTGCTCAGAATTTTTTTATTAATTTTGAAAAAATACTGTTTGTAAGATTGTATCATAAAACATTTACCCCCGTAATAAAATGGTAAATAGGTATTAATTATTTTTAGGCCGTCGTTTTTTTTTATTTGAATTTAGAGAGCAATCAACAGTGCTGGTCCTCTTTATATGAATACCTGATATTGTTTGTCAAAATATGAAATAAAACGCATTTTTATGTTAGTTTTTTTATTACAGCTATGGAGGAAAGCTTTTTAATTACTAAAATACATTAACATACATATATGTACTATTGATTGCTAAAAATAACAGTTTTTGATAAAATGTGCCTAATTGGTTTTTTAACTTCATTAGAAGTTGGACAAATGTGATGTAGACGTAGATTAAAATAGTTTAAAATGAGTCTGACCAGTTGCAAAATATGGTCATTTAATGGATCGTGGTCCAAGCAATGATTTGCTAATGTTTTAAACAATCTGTAATATTTAATTTTCTTACAGCGATTGTAATTAATTTACTTAAAATATTAGGCTGTGTATAGTCTGAACATGACCTTATAACACTCTTTGCCACTGTGCAAGCTGTTAGGGGAAATAATTTCCGTATGTACCAAGAACCTTTTATAGGCATTTTCGACATGCCAGGCAGATGGGATATTATTAAATCCACCCCTTCGGTGAATAGCTGAAAAAAAAACATTTCCAAGTGAACCTGGCTTAGTTTATAAATTAAAAGGTATTTTAACAAATCTGTTTGAATGATATCTTGAAATAAATTACGTACACTTGTAAGACATATTATTAATCCAAGAAAACCTGTTTTCTATTGGAAGATAATACACTATTCCCACTGATTGTTTTAAGAGAACTTAAATATTTTATTGAACTCGTTATAAATGCTAAAGCAAAGTCTTTATTATGTTAATGTCCGAATGGTACATTATTTGACAAATAATGATATTATGTCATACGAAATATTACCCTAGGGTGTTATTTTAGAAAAATAACTCCCTAGGGCCTACCAAATTTACCAATAACTGAACAGATGATATTTGAATAGACTTTGACAATTTTGCGATAGTTTTTTACTGTTATTTACATTTACTAACCATTTTCATTTTTAGATTTCGCACCTTCGGTAAGACAAGGGCATAATTGCTTTTTTTTCAAATTTTACAATACAGCACTTTAAAGTTTTTTTTTGCGTTTAATACCGTATTGCTTCAGTAATATTGCTTTCAGGTAGTTCTGCTTTGCATGAAAAATACCTTATGGTTTTTGGAATGAGGGCATGTTTTTGACAGGACGAAAATACCTTTCATTTTTTTTAAATATAGTAAAAAAGATAAAAAATGCACATTTATGCCCTTGTCGTACCAAAATGTAATTGCTTTTGTTATTATGACCGTAATCCAACCTTAATTTGTTCAGTTATTTGGAATCAAAATTACTTTCTTTTCTCAAAAACATTTTATTAGCAAAAAGTATTAACTTATATAAAACTAATAATATAACTAAAAGTACATAATATATTTAATTTTCAAAGAGTTTTTAATTATGATAATACCCAGTCGCTGAAAGTTGCAATTAAAACAAGGCATTATAAAATGTTTCATAGAATTTTGGAACTATATTAGAAGCAATTAATTGACGGATATCTTCTTTTTTGCGGTTTTGAATTGGTAACTTCTCAGTGTACAGCATCTTTAATACAATCTCATCAATTTTTTTTTTATTACGGCTTGTTATAATATTTGCTTCTATCCAGGTGTCTGATTTGTAGCTATTTTTATGTTGATGTATTCCTAAGCCTTTAGTAAACTTTATTGCTTTCATATCTGTTAATTTAAAAATATTTCCATCAACATCTTTGTTAAGATTTAAAGAAGTTTCATCAGACAATAACTTCAGATTAAAGAAGGAGTCAAAGTTCATTTCTTTAACTATGAATTTATTGCCACTCTTTTTGGCGTTTTTGATGAGACTTATATATTCAGATGGTGAGTAGATAGGCCCTGCGTTCTTCGCACGTTTCACGCTTTTTTCGATAACTGAGTGAACTGAATCAGCTTTATTTTGGGTGTGACCCCTAATTAGAAACTTGTGTGTAATAGACTTTATAGGTAATGTATTGACAGCATAGTAATACATTCCAAATACAAACCTAAAATTTTAAAAAAAGTTATGTGAAATTTATTTATCAATATTTTTTTAAATATTGAAGACTTACTTATTTTTTTGCTGACCGCAACAGTTATCTGAATAAAGTATTATATCCATATCGGGTTGCTTGTCAGAAAGCTCCTTCAAAAACATGTAAAGGCACGTTCCTATTTCATTAGCTCCTCGCTTACCAAGACCCTCGTGCCAGAAGAAGCAAAATGTTTCATCATCATTGATATTGGAAACCTTAAAAATAATAAAAATAAAAATTATTTAGATTTAATAAACTAGGTAAACACTCTCACCGTAAAATTATAACAATTGAGCTTGGATTTATAAAAAAAGGCTGAAGATTGGCCAATAGGACATGGTAAAACTGCCTGTAAGTCAAATATAGCTATTATACTGTGGTTATCGACGTTCTTGCAATTTTCTATGTCCTTTTGAAGTTCTAGTCGGCTCAGATTTTTTTCTTCTAAGTGTAACTCGTACTTAGCCGACAGTGGTTCTTTATCAACAGCATTTTTGTAAGCCTCACATTCGTCACATTGATCTTTACGGGGTACAAACAGACCTATGTTGAAATCATTATTGAAAATGCGATGATAAGCGTCATAATTTACAGCCTCTTTGCCAGCTGCTTGCTGGAGATTTTTATAGCTGCGATGCAGCTCCGCTACTGTCAGACTACCATCTATAAACTCTCGGCTTGTATTACTTCTTAAGTAATGACTTTCAACTCGCGGAATCGAGTTTATATGATCATGGACCGATTGTATGACTTCATCACTTAGTTTACATTGTTTACCGTGCTTTCCACGGTTATCGACAGGAGTCATAATATACAACTCATTATCAGTTATTTTATCAGTTACGTTCCGTAGAGTTTTTTCACCAATACTCAAAGTGTTTAGCAAAAAAATCTTACAGACTCTGACTTCATGTCCATGTATCATAAAGTAGTAAGATGAGTTTGGTTTTCTAGGTGGTTTATTACAGGTACTGTTAGGTCTAATCGTGATTCGTCTGGTTGCAGGTTGTATTTTTTTAACACAAGATGCCAGAAAGTCTCTTTGTCTTTGATGTGTTCCTAATTCCCAGTACTTCTTAAAAATTGTATTTCTCATTTCAACTGAAATTTTAGTGGAGCACGAAAGTCGGCATGTATCTTTGCAAGGAGGACGAATTAATTTTGCTTGAACAGTCTTGCCCCTTTTTGTAACATACTCTTGGCCACTGTTTTTTAAACGCTTTGATATATTTTGTTTCCATTCGTGTTTATTTTTTTGTCGTTTCCTAGACTTCCTTTCAGTAGATTCTGGCGCAACATGATTTTCGTTTACGCTCAATGTTTGTCCTGGTTCTATAATATTATCGCTATGTGCATTAGCACTATCCTCTAAGACAGCCACATTTGTCGCAGACCTAGAAGAGCTGCTATTTGAGCTTGATGAGCTCTGGTCGGAACTTGATGAGCTGCTGTCGGAACTCGAAGTACTTGAGGAACTAGAGGAAGAGCCGCGACGAGTAGAAGGTCTAGTTTTATATACAGGTATTGGCTTTTTTGCACGACGTGGTAGCTTATACTCTGATCCTTCCGACGGTGAAAAGTCTCCATTATTTGAGGAACCAGAAATATTGCTCTCAATTATTTTAGGATTCTGGATTTCGAAGCCTACAAGAATTATGAAAAAAATACGTATGACAATAATGGACTAACAATCAAAAGTTTCGTTACTTTAAATTCGTACCTAAAGTTGTATTTATCATAGGAATAATATCAATTGCTTCTGGAACGTTATTATCTTTTACCAACTGTACTAACTTAGGATCCCTGCTTTCTAAATCTAAAAAAATCAATATAAGTAATAAAAGATAATTCAATGTAGATTTTCATTTATAGGTTAAAAAAATAAATATATAAGATAATATTTATAGCATTAATCAACATTCCAGTTATTTTCTATCCATACCTGATGTTTCGTTTAATGTAGACGCCGGTGTCTTTAATTCTTCGAAAATGCTGCTCTCAGATCTTGGATTCTGATTTTCATTTTCATTTTTGTTTAACCATGTTTCGACCTTGGCTTTGGAAGAAGAATCTTAAAATAAATAGTAAAATTGAGTAAAAAATATAGTTTTATTTTAATAGGAATAATTTGAAGATAAAGTATACCCATTAATAATGAATTATTGTCTGAATGCATAGATGCGTCATGGGACTCGATCTTTTTCAAACAGGAAATTCCTGAGTTGTCCTTAATTGGAGGTTGCCTACTGTTTTTTTCTTCATCAAGCATCATCAAAATTTTCTTACTTCGCGAGCCCATTTTGTTCTGAAAATTTAAGAAATGCCGAAAAAACATAAATGCAAAATCATAAATGTGATCTCGAAAACGCTGGCTTTGGTTTTTTTATACTCGTACGGAATAAAAATGATATTTTTACAAAAAAAAAATTTCATTGCAGTTAGTTTGGTGAAATGGTTTAAAAATAGTTATAAAAAGAATTATTTCTTCTCGTTGCGCCAGCAGATTTCTACTCCTTTTAGTATTAAGTGTTCATACAGATTTTTTTTTTGGAAAGTCAGGTATCTCGTCCGTATAAATACGAAAAAACTTAAAACCAAAAAGCCACAATTATTTTAATATCTTCTTCATAAAAAAACCCCTTGGAATAAGAAAGCCATAATTGTTTATGAGGCTATTAAAATTTAAACGAAATTGGTACGACAAAGCCGTAAGTATTTTTATGACAACTTTATGAAACAAGTATTAGAATAAAAAAGTCATAATTGTAGTTAAGACTACAAAATTGAAAATATATTAGAAGTACAAAGTCACAACTATTTGAACGTCTTTGTTCGTCCGAATATATGCTCATAAAATAGCCATAATTGTAGTAAATGAGACTTTGTCTCTCCAGAAACAAAAAGCAAAACAGGCCATATTTACCTTTACGACTTTAACGCTCCAGCACACAATCACTTCACTCGCGGGTGACGCGGCAACTGACCAAAAAGATTTTGTCGCGCCATGGCGCATAAAAAAATGGACCAATCAGACAAAGGCACTGCTTCCCTCTGGCGTTATATTAATGAACTCAACAGGTGCCTTTGTTCCTCCAAGTGAAGGTGAGTTTTTGAAGCATTTTGGCATATATAACCCAATTTTCGAATTTTTGACAATTGTGCCCTTGTCTTACCGAAGGTGCGATTTGTTCATTCTTAACGACGGGGACAAATTTGTTCCTCAAAACGTCGACCGTTTTCCAGTTTTCTTTAGGTTCTTCAGCTTCGTTAGGATCACTACACTAGCACTTGTGCTGTTTACACCCTGGAGCCAGAGCCGAAGAGGCTCTACCTTGTAAGAAATTGGAAATACTGGTGGAGCCACAGGCAATCAATTGTAAGGTATTACATTTTGGTTACATAGTTGATCGAAGTAATTTTTCTTTAATAACACAATAGGTAACTTTGCTGAATACAGAGATGATAATATCATGTTCTGATTTCTACGACCTAAAAATTATACAAAACCATTAGCCGACTTAAAAAAAAATATTAAAATTATATAGTTGCCGATTTTCTTGGCCAGCATTCTTGTTCGAAACAGACTCATACCTATAATTTACTTGGACGTTGGGTGTTCCCGTTTGGAATGTTGCTTGTCTAACCAAACTTATTTTAAGCGCTCGACCATCAGAAGTCTTAGTGTTAGAAGGGAGATACTCATCACTGACCTTTTTCCAAGTTTTAAGATCGGAATGCTGCATTCTCACAACTTCAAAAGGTTTAGGGATAACTCTTGCATTTCTGGGAATGGTCTTCCATTCGGAAGGCGCCCATACCATCATTTTCCTAACAGCTCTTTCTATAGTTGCATGGACTGAATCCACCGGCATGTAAGTATGCCCGGGCAGCAAAAAAACAATCCTAATTGTTTCTAAATGTTGAGCAAAATCTTGAATAAATTTTTGAAGCATAACCAGCATTGCACAATTCCAGTGTTGTCCTGAGCAGCTGTCACAGTAAAGCACCACATGTTTTAAACATTTCTTATCTAGGCTCTCCAAGTACTTACAAATTATTGTACATATTTCATTACATCCTCTATTTCCATCTGATTCACCCATATAAAACAAGTGCCGTTCCTTGTACCACTTTCATATACCGTTTCATTATAGAAAGAATACTTTCTGGAATAATATAAAAGTAAATTATCCGCATGTGGAGTATTCAGATTTTTTTGTAAGTCAAAACTTGCACAAACATATTCATCTTCTGTAAGGTGCTTTTCTTGATCAGCTTGAAATAATGCCTTACACTGTTCCTTCATTTCCAAATGTTTTGCAAATTTGTCTCTTTAATCTACTGTTTTTTGAGAAGCATTATCTTTCCTGGATTCACACATTCGACATTTATCTTTTTTGGGTTGATGAAATCAATTAAACTCTTTCATAAATATACCTCTAAAGACTTTTAGGGATAATTGAGCTTTACCATCTTTTTCTCGTTCACGTAAAAATTGCCTGTATACAAAACTTATATTTCTCAGTTCATTAGGGAAGTTTTTTTATAAACCCATTAATTTCTAGTCTATCTTCATCGCTTGTCTTATTGTGCGGTATATGTTTGCCCCTGCCATCAGGTTTCGATGATTTCTGGACAGCATTCTGAACGGCATATCTTAAGGTCATTTGGGAAATATCGAGTCTTTAATAAAAATTGTTGGCAAACCTCTAAGCGTTCATCATTCCAATTTATAAAGTATTTAAATGTGTTTTGTCTTCTTCGGCGTATTGGCACTTTTTCAACACAGGTTAGAAGCCGGTTACTTTGCCGTTCATAAGATCCTAGACCCCAGTAAAATTTATGGATATCATGCCGCCTAATATTGCTAAACTTTTGTTCGCATTGATTTTGGCATTTTTCTTTGCATGGTATATCATTTACTTTTTTCCTAAGCCAAGATAGTTTTCATATTTTTTTAACAAATTTCGGAAATTCCGTAACAGCTTCATTAGTGTCAAGTTCTTCAAGTAAACTGTTATTCTGTTCGTAAAATGGTGCCTCGTCTATACCAGTTTCCTGATCTATTATTTTTGTTATATTTAAGTTATGTGGTGATCCTATCACTAAATCAAAATCAGCTTTAGTAAAATCACTAATACTACTACAGCTATCATGATCATCTTTAAAAGACACACTAGCAAGTTCTATTATTTTAGCAGCCCGTGTTTCAGACATTGCTCCAATTCTAAAAGTACCATATCTTGATAAAAAATAAATAAGTAAAACAATTACTATTAATAATAATTATAAATTTATAAGTTTTATACACGGCAAAACCTATTAGAACATACTCGTTTATAGTGATTATCCCCATAAATAATCGGGTTAGGTATTAAACTGTCACTTGTCAATCCTTAATGACTCAAAATTAGGAGCTTAATGTATAATACATTATCAATTATTAAAATTATTTATCATGGACTAAAAGCTGGCTAAATCAGACTTAAACAAGCTACCAAACACGCCATTAAAATAGTACGACGCAGAACCGGCGCGGCGCCGCCTCGACATTCCATTTTAGGTTAGGTAAACAATTATTGAAAATAATATATAATAAATAGAAAATATGAATTAAAACGCATATTTCTTAAAACTACATGCATGCTTTTGTTTCTTAAGTAATTTAAGTAACATTTCTTTGTCGCTATAATAGGTTAACTATCAATATGTGTTAAAATAACACTTACCAGGAGTCACTCTTATAAAAGTTATACTAGCACTAAACTATCGTATCTAACGCAACCGGTATCGTAAGCGACGACACGTGCTGTTGTTTACGTTACTCTTGGGGCGCATATGTTAATAAACTATGCAGCTTACGGCAATTTAAAGGTTGTTTAAAAAAAAAATGTTAACTTACGCGACAAGAAATGTGGTTTTTCCCGCTTAAACCACCAAGAGTTTACGATACTTTTGCACATATTTCCTTGCAACCAGCTACTTACGATAAACAGAAAAACCGATTTTGGACCAAATTGCGTCTTACGAGACTTTGGAAAAATGGTATCTATGTATCTACTTGCTACGTACCTTCATTTCTCTTTAAAATCCGTCGTTTTGTAGTGGTATTCTTTTGCAAGTGTTTTAGGAAATCAAAACAGAAGGAATAGCACTTTTTGAGAATTTTGTTTCCATGGACATTGGTCTTTTAACAAATTGGCTTTTAACAAATTGGGGCATTTTTATAGCATGTAGCCAAGCCTTACGCAAATTAACATCAATATTAGGTATCATAAATCAAGTTTTGATTAAAATTATTGTATACTTTACCTAACTAAATATAACAAATTAATACCTGTTATATAAAACAATATAAAAACAGGTACATATTAATTTGTTAGGAATTTTAACTTATAAATCCCTGTCAAATTCCTTTTTTCGTTTGGTCGTACAGTTTAAAGCTGCACAAGACTGGACCATTTTAAGGAGAAAAAGGGTTACGAACTTAATTACCAGCTTTTTGTACAATAATTAGGACCACAAACAATATATAACACTACCTAACTATTTTATTATTTATAGTCTATGTAAGCAATAAAACAGTAATAAAAGTTTGTAGGTACACACATACACATTAAACAACTCACTTGCTTTCTAAGGAACACAAATATTTCTTAAAAAACGATGTAAACGGCCAAAGAAACAAAATGTTTAGTTAAAGGTTCTTATCAGCTTTTGCCCAAATTAGTTTTATCTCTCTCTCGGATTCGGATCTCTCTATCTTATGACGGTATCGAATCGATAACACGGCGCTTACGAGTGGAAGCCGGTCCATTCTTATTAAGTCAATGTCTGGGAAGAACCACAGGATGCACAATCTCTATTAAATCTCGTGTATGCGAAAAAGATTTATAGAATTGTCAAAAACTGTGACAAACTGGCACATTGTTTACAACAGGTGGCAAGGAACGTCCAAAATAATGAGTCATACATGGTGGTCTAAAAGTACAGTGTCCAAGGCGCGATTGCGGTCGCCGCGACAGACAGCGGCGGCTGGCCGCGCCCCTGTTAATCTGGTGATTGTGTTGTACTGGTGTCCAAGAAGCGGCAGTCGCAGGCGGCTACATTTGATTCGCGGCGAGACTGGTCGGAGAGCAATGCAGTCGCGGCCGCCGGCGTTTCGTTTTCACCCGAAATTGTACCGACAAGTCATTCCTCGCCTTCCCGCAGTTGTAATTACAATCACGACCAGCAAGAACTCCGGAAATATATTTTCCTATGATGATGATGAGCGGCTAATTGAAGGAATTCGGAAGTATCACTTTCGCGATTTTGAAATAGCGAACTACATTTACGCCTGTTCTTACTCGCAACTAGATTTAACTCGTTTTTCTTCTCTTTTTCTAGTAAGCACTGAATAATTCCATTATTGTTTATACCACATGCTTGCACTTTTGCGTACACTATGTTTGAAATTTTAATCGCAACTGCAGACGGACAAGCACTAGCCGCGACGAGTACATCAGGACCCCGACGTCCATAGGCCGCGACCAGCCGCCGAGATCAGTCGCACCTTGGACACCGTACCTTAACATGGCTGTTTCCATCGCAAACTTGGCTTCGTGCAGAGAGTGCAATGCTCCTTTCCGTCTGTTTTATATTCAAAGAAATTTACTTATGAAGTCGCGAGCAATGGCCAACTACCATTTTTTGATACTTTAGTGACTAGGAACGATAATAACACACTAGAATTTGATACTTATAGAAAAAGTACTGCCACTAATCGATATACTCCTAATGACTCCTTCCACTGCGACAAACACAGCCAGCTTTAATTGTTTATTACACCGTATGGTTAACTTTCCTCTCAGCAGATACAGATTTAATAATAAAAAGGAGACAATTAGGAATATTGCGAAAGTTAATGGTTTCAATACTAACTTAATAAATAGACTAATTAATAGGCATTTGTTTAGAAAGACCATTCGTGGTACCACTTCTTTCGTTAATCAGGATGAAAATACAAAATATGTCTCGATACCATATAATCCTCAGTATACAAGAGAACCAGAAATATTTTAAGGAGTAGGGTTAAAATTAGTATACAAAACTCAGTTTAACGTTGTCCAAAGGACGAAATTGAAATAATGGAAATAAGTGGGATTTATGAAATTGAAATGAATGGACCAAAAATATGTTGGACAAACTAGAAGATCTAGACAAACGAGATTCAAAGAACACATACCTTATTTAGAGTATGGTAGAACTGAAAAATCAAGTGTTGCCGAGAATGGTTTTGATAATAATTATAGAATAAAAATTAATTCATGACTATGATAGGACTAGACGCATATGAAAGTATGGAAATTATTAAATGTAAGAATAGTTTAAATAGAGATAAAGGGCCTATTCCGCATAGTCCATTGTATTGGTTGATCGAGCGTGACTAGTGGGATTCCAGGAATGGTTCGTTTTGGTTCCGCTTGATTAAGCAAACAGTTAGTATAAAAGAGAGTTAGGTAGATTTTAAGTTTAGTTTTAATAATCTCCTGATAATGCTAATATGGTTGGCGAAACGCGCGACGAGTGCAAAAATTCTGTTTCGGTATTGTGGATAAAACTCCGTTTTAGTAATAAATGTGTTTTTTGCAAGCAAGACCACTGCAATCATAGATGTCCAAAATCTGCTGAGATGTCATTCACCGAAAGGAAGAAGATCGCTTCTATGTTGCCACTCATGTTTGAAGTTTGGACATTTAGACATAAACTGCAGGAAATCAGCAAAATTGAAGAGTGACAGATGCATGGGATATCATTTCATTTTGGTGTGCCCCCAAGATGAATGAAACCTGGACATCGAAGAAGTGAAGCACTCTCTAATCAAATTTCAGCCATGTATATCTACAGACCGTCTCCAGTTTATCTTACCAGAAGAAGTAAAATTCGCTGAGTTAGAGCTAGGATCACAACGATCATACATCCTGAAGAAAGCAGCTACCGAAATGAAATACGAATTTCTGAAAGAAGAAATAATTCATAACCTATTGGTAAAATATACAGGGTTGAGTTAGAAAGTATAGATTGCTCATACGATGTTATTTGTATAATAGTACCAGCGGTAAAAAATGGTTCATGGACAGAAGAGCTCAAGAATACTGGTAGAGTTTTGTCGGATATAGAGGCATGTGAAATTGAGCTGCTAATAGGTGCTGATTATAGCAAACTTTTAACAGGGAAGCAACGTGTTTTAAATTCTGACTTGTTTTTTTTATGGCAGCGGCACACGCACTAAGGAGAGATCCTATGGCGCTCGACAAGCGGTGTGTCTGCGAAGATGTTGATTGGCACGGTTCTTGAATAGTTGTAGGTTGTAATTAGTGGGAAACAGATGTCCTGGGAGTGCTATTGAAACTAAATTAGGATGGTCTATGATAGGAAAAATTGTATCTAAGGAAAATAGTATCTCTTCATTGGCAATAACATCGCTTTTAAGTGAAAATTTACGTTTAGCTGATCTTTGGAGCTTTGATATATTGGGTATTTCGGATCTAGTGGCGGAGGAGAATAGGAAACAAACAGAGGATGCCGTACAAAAACATTTTTTAGAGACAGTTGAAAGAAATGAAGATGGCAGGTATGAAGTGAGCCTACCATGGATCGAAAATCATCCTCCGTTACTGAGTAATTTCATTTTGTCTCAAAAAAGACTAGACTCGTTGATTAAAATATTGAAAAGAGACGGATACTATGAGGCTTATGATAAAATATTTAAGGAATAGCTTCAAGAAGGGATTATCGAAACCATACCTGAAAAGGAAATTTACTTGGAAAGTCATTATTTGAGTCATCATTGCGTAATGAAGTTAACGAGTGCTACGACGAAAATTCAACCAGTTTTTAAAGCATCTGCAAAAGCAAGTTCATTGTCACCATGTTAAAACTAATTTTTGGAAAAAGGTGTTTATCTTACAGAACTCATTCCAACAAGCCTTATCAGATTCAGATTACGAAAACTTGGTGTAATATCAGACATTAGAACAGCGTTTCTTCAAATCAATTGAAATAATAAGGGTCGAAATTTTTAAGATTTCTTTGATATAACCAAAACAATGAGTTGGCTATGTATCACCACAGTAGAGTTGTGTTTGGAGTAACCTCTAGTCCTTGTTTACTGGGTGCTATAATTGAATACCATTTGAAAAGTATGTTTCAAAATTTGAATTATTTGGAAGATACTGTTCACAGACTGATTCAAAGTTTTTATGTGGATAATTGTATAACCAGCTTCGATTTCGAGGAAGAAATTCAAAATTTTCTTACTGAATCCATGGATATAATGGCAAAACCAAAATTTTATTTAAGATTGTGGGTAAAATGGAACAAAAAGAAGATACATTAAAACGTTCCATATATAATATTGAAAATGTGCCAAAATGTACACAAAATCTATTCTGTCAACTGCAAACAAGATATTTGATCCAATCGGTCTTTCTTGTCTGTCGCTTACTTCCAAAGATTTTACTACAGAAAGCATGCTTGATAAAGCTAGGCTGGAATACAGAAGTTCCTAACGATATCGCTAAACAGTTTTATAGTTGGCTTAGTGAGCTAGTGGAACTAAAATTTGAGAATGCCGCTATGGTTAGCTCAAAAAGTGAATCCAATGCCAGAAGCTATAAGTTTACATTTATTTTGTGATGCAAGCCAACACGCCTATACCGCAATAGATTTCATGAGGATACAAACTTTTATTGAAAATATTGCTTAAGTTCAACTGATACAAACGAAATCTCGAGTAGTTCCTACCAAAAAAATTTCGATCTGTAAGTTAGAATTACTGCACACCAGTATTTAAATTATTGTTGGACAGATTCTACGGCGGTTCTATCTTGGATAAATTGAGGCGATAATTGGAAAATATTTGTCAGAATCAGAGTTTAAGAAATAAAGTCCTAACTAGTAGATCTTTGTGGAATTATGTTCATGGACAGCTCAATCCGTCAGTACGTCAACTTAGCGAAAAGAAATGGTGGGAAGGATCAGAGTGGCTACAAAAATCTCCATGTGTTTGGCCACAAGAAGAAATAGTGGGAATTGAAAAACAAAATCGATTTATTTTTAACTTCAGAAATATAAGAATTTAGGTTCTATCTATTGAGGAAATTGAAATGGCAGAAAAAGCCGTTGTTAGGCTGATACAAAGAGTTCCCGATTTGGAGAAAATAGAAGCCAGCGATTTGCACAGAAGAATGCGTTGCAGACTAAAGTTAAGAGATTGTTTGAAAACCCTTTTAGAAGTGAATATATGCGTCTACTAATTTTATTAAAAAAAACGATTTATTCAATTTCATGTCAGCGTAGGAGATATTGTATTGATTGGCAGCGACAATAAAAATGTTCAGACTGGCCTTTAGCTAAAATATAAGAAGATTTTCATGGAAAATATGGACAAATTAGATTGGTCAGACTTAAAACCGCCAATGGTATGCTATTGAGGTTAGAAATGTCATACTGGTGAGAGCAGTTTGATTACGGGGGTGACGCCCCCGCCATTCTAAGTTGCCACGAGATGTGGCCCATCAAATCCCATTGTCCTCCCCAGGCTGGAGAGCACCGAAGTACAAAGTCTGGAGCTGACCAATAAAAGTGCGGCAAGCGGGGCTGCATTGTATTAACTGGCAGGAACGTCAAACTGGTGAGAGCAGTTTGATTACGGGGAGTGACGCCCCCGCCATTCCGAGTCACCCCCCTCAAGAGGGGCTGCATTGTATTAGCAGGCAGGAACGTCAAACTGGTGAGAGCAGTTTGATTACGGGATGTGACGTCCTCGCCATTCCGAGTTGCCAGGGGATGTGGCCCATCAAATCCCATCATCCTCCTCCAGGTTGAGAACACCAAAGTACAAAGTCTGGAGCTGATCACTGGGGAGTGACTCAACAAATTCCATTCTTACCCCTCTCAGACTAGGGACCACCAAAGGAATGAGTCTGAGGCCGATGCTTCCAGTGGAAGTGGTCCTAGATGGTCGATGCATACGTCTAGTTGCATCGTCTGGTGAAAGACCACCTCACCAGAACTGGGAAGTGCTATGTGGCTTTCCCCATCACGTTCCGCTTTCATGGGGGTTGTTCCGGGTCCACAGTAGGAATATATGGATATGATGGTGCTTCCAGGATCAGCCGGGTGGCCCTGGGAGCCCTTGATGCAACATTTCACATACAGCAAATAGACCGAACTAATTTAGAATAGACTTCTGCAACATAAGAGGCTTAAATTCAAACATAAATTCGGTACACCAACATCTACAAGCAAATAGATTATACATACTAGTACTTACAGAAACACAAGTATGTTCAACAACAACAGTAAACTACACCTACCCGGTTACTACTTACACATCCGATTTAGACATGGGTTCGGAATATACCTTTTTGTCCAAAGCGACCTTTCATGTCACCGCGAGGAAACACTCGAACCGAACAACATTGACGTCATGTGACTCAAGTTTACCCCCAAGGGATTAACCAAGTTTATATACTGTCTCCATCGCCCAACGAGCGATAGAGCCCACCAAAGCTTTTTTACAACACTAGCTACCACTGTTAACTCAATACAGGTCGATCATCCCAATTCAGAAATAATCGTTGAGGGACATTTCAATGTCCACAACATCAACTGGCTCAAACATCACAACAAGACCGACAACGAAGGTAGAGAAGCTGAAGCATTTGCCATCAGCTGCGGGCTTACTCAACTTATAGCCGAACCAACTCGAATCTCAGAGAAGGGCGAATTCGCCGCTCTCCTGGATCTTTTTCTAACCATCATTCCTTACCAGTACACAATTACAGTTGGTCCGCCATTAGGTACTTTCGACCACAAACTTATTACAACGATTTGTGAATTGCCACTTCTACAGAAGAATCCACCATTACCTCGCAAAATCTGACATTACAATTCTGCAAACTGGGACGATCTAAGGGAGTACTACCTTGATTTTTCTTGGTTCGACGTGTGCTTTGGCACTGACGACTCGTCAGTCTGCTGCGAAGATATTACGCAAGTAATCTCCTCAGGAATGGAAGCATACATCCCAAATTCCATCAAGTTACCGTCAAAAGGAAAGCCCTAGTTCGACATGAGATGCGAAAGAGCTGTACGTAGGAAACAGCAAGCCTATAAGTATTGGCAGCAAAATCAGACCGCTGAAAATCGCAATTATTTTGTTGAAGCGAGAAACAAATAAATGTGTGATCGACAAAACTAAGGACAAATACAATCAAAGGATCAGGAATAAACTTTTGCAATGCCCCACTCGCTCCAGGAATTTCTGGTCGGTAGCAAAGGCAGTAAGTAATAACTTTACAAAAACGTCTCTCCCACCTTTGACAAACGGCGACTACAGCCAAGGAAAAAGCAAACATTCTCGCCAAAATGTTTTTATCGCACTCTACCTTAGACGTCTCCCACGGCAAGCCTCTCCCGACTTTATCGAACATCAACACTACCATGGCAGAAGTCAAGTTTCATCACCGTGATAGTCGTAAAATCCTTAAAGAAATAGATAGGCAAAAGGCATCAGGACCGGGTGGAATACCTGTCATCGTATTAACCCATTAGTGCATAAGGTTATAAAAGTTAAAAAACATTGCTTTTTTTGTTAAAACATGAATGTTGGAGGGAAAATAAAAAACTTTTCTTAATAAAATTAAAAAAAAAATTTTTTTGTTAAAATAAGACAAAGTGTTCGTTATATCGAACATTATGCATAGAGGTCAATTTAAATAAGTATAACAAAAATTTCAATTTATGGCGTGTGGTACATAAGAAAACATTGTTTCGGATGTAGAGCTCTTTGGCACTTCACGCAGATAAATTTTGCATTTTTGCCACAACTAGCACATCGTCTTTCTTTTTCAATATATTCTGGCAAATGGTTCATTTTATCAAACCTAACATCACAAAGAGGTGCTGGTGTAACTTTTCCTTTGTTGGATTTTTGACCGTGAGTTTTTAAAAGACTCACAGCCAAATATCTTCTAAATTTCAGTAAACCCGAAGACATTTCATGAGAAGGGTGTATTTTACGAAAGAGCAACCAAGCATTGACAACTGATACATCAAACAAATATGAAAATATAGGCCACCACCACTTTCGCTGCCTCATTCTGGTTCTATAGACTGCAACTAACCCATCTAATTTATCCACACCTCCCATACCTTTGTTATAATTATCAAATATTTTGGGTTGCGGTACTGCAATTTTTGATTTAGTGTTTCGACAATAGCGCGTTGCACTCTTGATTTCACATGATTCAAAATTTGAAGCAGCGGTGACAACTTTATTGTCCTTCCATTGAAATACAATCACTTTATCACTGCTAGAAAATGTATATTCGCCTCGTTTTTCCTTGGACAGATTTTTTTTCTGATTTCGTAGTGGGCAATCTTCTAATCTATCATCTCTCACTGTACCTGTTGCGCAGTATCCTAAAGAAGACAGGTGGTTCAGAAGTTTGATGGATGTAAAATAGTTATCCATGAAAATTTTGTAACCAGAGTTAGGTGGTATTTCAGCTGCCCTTATCAAATCTAAGACAACTTTTCCCCCGACACCGAAAGCTTCTGGTTCATTTTGTGCATTTTTCTTTTTTCCCGTGTATACATCAAAACTAACCATATATCCGTTACTCGTGCACAACGCCCAATTTTTAAACCCGAATCGGATAGGCTTGCTTTTGATAAATTGCTTCGCAAAATGCTTTCCATAATACGGTATCATACTTTCATCGATACTTATGTGCTCATCCAAGCCACCGTATTTTTTGAAGTTTTGATTGAGTTTGTCAATTAGTGGTTGTAACTTATATAACTTATTCTCAGTATCAATTTTACTGTTGTCGTTTAGATGTAAATGTCTCAACATAAGCTCAAATCTGTTGAGTCGGATGCTTTCAGACAATATTTTTGGAACATCATTTTCGTTAGACCAATACATGCGCTTATTTGGGTATTTACCATATGCTGACAGTAACATGCCTCCAAACATCACAAATAGTTCACTTCTGGACATTTTCAAGTTCACATTCTTCTGCTGGGCATAAAGATTGGTTTGCTCTTGTATGTTCGACAACACTTCCTCGTCAAAAAATAAATTCAAAAAATCCAAGGGCGTAGTTTTCTCATATATTTCTTCTGGTGGATTTTTTCTACTACAATTTTTTTCGATGTTGAAATTGTGTGTCTGATTAGTCCAGGATTGTGTTTTTCTCCGTTTTGAAGAAGTAGGCGGGTTATTGTTTGAAAAATCCTTTACTGTAGCATTTGGAAATAACGTTGCTAGAGGTATGTTATCATCCGAATCATAATATTCGTCATAAGACTTTCCATGATTAGACGAGCTAGATGGTACAAACTCACTTTCCACCTGCAACATAGCTGGACCTAGGTGAGAAATATATCCGTCGTGTTCGTCATCTGACTGATCGCTATCAATATCGGTGTCCTCGCCGTCTTTAGGTGGTGTAAGATATATATTACCACTTTCTATTTCATCATTTTCCAGGATATCAATCAGTTCTGCAAGCGATAATCTGTAACAAAGGAAACGTACAAGAAGAAGCCATGGTGCATAACGCTCGATAAAACGAACACCGAATGTAAATACTAATTTCAAGGACAATAA
>JAEQML010051468.1:0-45322 GCA_016904865.1 Pissodes strobi | reverse complement strand
GCTACAACAAAAACTTCCATGAGCAAAACCTCTTCTTTCCAAACTCAAAGACTGAAAGGCAATGCTCCTCTGAAGCACTGGATTTGAATGTAAAGACGCAATCTTCTCCTGGTGCCTCAGAATCACAACAGTCCAAACTTGATTCAGCCTGGCTCGCCAGTGTATCGCATCAGCTATCTTAAAATTTTTATTCTGACCAAAATAGCTTAAAGTCATGTATTGATTTTATTAAAGATACTTCTACTGAAAACCAACATACAATTAAAAATTTTCTAACAGCGCAGTTACGTTCTGAGTTCTATATGGATTTTGATGATTTTTCAGAATACGAATAAAATAAAATAAACTAAAAAATAAAACAAAGTAAAAATAAAAATTTCTCTGTAATAAGAAATGAGCAATGGAGGGTAAAATAAATCTAAAAATAATTCAGTGGAATATAATGAGTATAAGACCTAATAGGGATAATTTGATTGATTTGATTGTAAATGAAAACCCAGAAACTGTAGTTATTAATGAAACATGGCTAAATCAAGATTATGTTTTTTCTGTAAAATATTTTAATGTTGTCAGGCAAGATAGAATGGACGTGTATGGAGGAGTCGCTACATGTATTAAGCGCTCAATTGCATTTACAAAAATCAATTCCTTCAGTTCAGATCAGGTACAGTTTGTTACAGTAAAAATTGGGAATTTATACTTGATTATTATTTATGCAAATTCTAATACTGCTGTCTCATTAGATCTTTTTGAAAGTCTTATTGAAGGATTGCCATTGGATAAGTTGATTATAATGGGCGACATGAATTGCCATCACCCTGTGTGACTCATACTCACCTAATTGGGGAGGAAAAAATATTTGCAACTTTATTTTTAATATGAGTTTACTATCCTAAATGATGGCACTACAACGATGTTCCAGCCCCGAAACAGTAATAATAATAGTAGCGCAGTAGATATTACCATGGTAAGTAGCTGTCTAACGCAGAATGGGAATGAAAGACTGTGGGAGTAGCGACCATTTTCCTACCGTGCTAAGTTTGCAATTTCCGAATATGCATGAAATGAAAAGGCATTCATATGTACTCATAGTTTTAAGAATTATAAAAAAGCTAACTGGGGAGTATTTCAGGATAAGATCTTGTTGGCAGCGGTCAACAAGAATTGAGAAAATTGTAATTATCAAGCTTTTTTAAACTTAACTAATAAAGCGGCAGTCGATGCAATTCCTATTATAAAACATGGTAAGAAGGACAGGACTCTTAATCCATGGTGGGACGAAGAATGTGCTATATGGGTTAATATAAGAAAGGAAGCGTTGCAAGATTTTAAACTTTGTTCGTTATTAGAGAACTTTGTCAAAACAAAACGCGTAATTGCCCAAGTTAGACGTAATCTTAGATCTAAGAAAAGAGATAAGTTTAAGATCATTTGTGAATCATTAAATAAAGATTCCGACCTGACGTATGTTTGAACTAAGATTAAGAAATTTGCTAACTTTAATAAAGCTAAGATAAGATGTCCGATTTCAGATGAAACAAGGAAAGAAATTCTCAACAATTTCCTCTATTGATATAAATCCTGAGTTTACTCTTTTACAGTGTATCACTCCCTTTTCTATATCAGAATTTCAAAATGCCCTACTTAACAAAAAATTCTCTGCACACCCGGTTTGGACGAGGTTTCGTTGTCTTAGAAATGGCTCCATTCCTAAGGATTGGAAAAGGCTTAATATTATTAGCATCTTAAAGCCAAACAAAAATCCATCAGTAGCTGATAGCTTTAGAGCTATCGTTTTATCCTCTTGAGTCATCAAAGTATTTGAAATTATGACAAAATGTCGCCTGGAATGGTACTTGGAGCATAATTCAAAATTCAAATTCAATCAGGCAGGATTTAGGAAGAACTATGGACAATCTGATTTTCTTACATTCTAGCATTTTGGACTTCTCCATCTGTTCTGACTCTCTTTCTTGACATTAAGTCGGCATACGATAATATTTATCTATATAAACTATATGACATTCAGTGTGACCTGAATGTACATACTGCTTTGAATAACATTATTTTTAGAATTTTGGATAAAAGGCTTCTCTATTCTAGGGGAAACGACGCGACGGTGATCTTTTGGGCTCCATGATGGCCACGAAGGGACTCCCTCAAGGATCGCCTGTAAGTACTGTTTTGTTCAATATTTATATTTCTGAATTATTTTCTATTTTACCTGAGGATGTACAGATATTGGGATATGCGGACAATATTATTATTTTTGTGAAGGGATATAATATAGCTGTATGGCTGAAAGATTGAGTTCAAAATTAGAAAATGTATTGGAATGGCTGGAAGATTATGACCTGAAACTAGCTGTAGATAAATGTGAGGGTATCTGGTTCACTAAGGGAATAAGGAGGTCTCCAGTGCCAGTAATCAAAATAGATGATACAATCATTCCCTTTAAAAGTCAGGTGAAATTTTTAGGGGCTATTCTTAACAAACACCTTAAATGGGATGCCCATATTGAGAGTGTTGTTATCAACGCTCAAAAGAACATTATTGTTTTGCGAGCTATCTGTAGGGTATGGTGGGGTGCAGATCCTAGAACGCTCCTGATGATATTTAACGTCCTGATTAGATCCCTCCTGGATTACGGATCTATCTTGTTTACGCCCTCTAGTCAAGCATCCATCAACAAACTGGACATGGTATTCTTCCAAGGATTGAGAGTAAGCTTAAGTTGCATGAGGTCCACCCCACATTTGGCAATTTTGGCTGAGGCGGCGATGACGGATCTTGACCATACAAGGAAAATATTGGCTGCAAAATTCTTGGCCAAAATAACTAGCTTGCAAAATCACTCACTTATCACAATACTTCATGGTATACATAGAAACCTGATAAGTAAACCTAATGTCCATAATAGCAATAACATTCCTTACTTGATATCGGCAATGGGACATTTTTATCCATATCTTCCAGTTTTAATCATCTCCTGATGATGCTAACATGGTTAGCGAAACCCGCGTCGAGTGCAATAATTCTGTTTCGGTATTGTGAATAAAACTCCGTTTTAGTGCATGTTGCCGAAGGTTCCAAACCCCAACATAGAATATCTTAGAAAATACACAATAGTAAAAAAAAAAATGTTATGAGATAGACTTTAATTTTTTGATCGAACCTTTAGAAACTCTTAATCTTAACATTAAAAAGAGTGAACTCATGATAAAAGAAAAAATTAAACTTGCAACCGAAAGATACGTAAACAATTATACTTTTATCTTTATAGATGCATCAAAAGCGGATGAAAGGGTAGGATATGGATTGTATATCCCTGATATTAATTATAGATTTTTATCGAGACTTCCTTCAGAGCTTTGTATTGCTAAAGCAGAAACTATAGTAATCCATCAAGCTGTTATCCATAAATAAGCTGCTTAAAAAGGTTATAATTTTCTCAGATTCTTATAGTGCAATTTTCAAAATTAAAGGGAATCATTTCACTGCTTCAGTCGACTACTGGTCTTTGAAAACTAAAAGATTAATTGCTTTGGCTAACCAAAACGGTTTCAAAATGTTGCTCTCCTGGATCCCAGGATATGCTGACATCCATGGTAACATGGTAGCAGATTTGCTTGCCAAAATAGGCAAAGATTTGAATATGCCCATGGACATTCCTTTGGGATCGCAGCATATCTTAACAGTAGTTAAAAAAGAAATAGGTACTAAATATAAAATTCTTTGGAGGAATTTGCTTCTAGAAAAAAATTATTTATATAGTAAAGTTCAGGATATTTTTCCATCCAAATGCTGGTTTTTGAGTTTTCCATATAAGAATAGAAGAGATCTTACCATGATCATAAGAATGCGTACAGGTTATTATTCAACGAAGCAGCACCTGTTCAAATTAAATTTAAAATAAAATCCTCTATTTGAGTGTGGTCTTGTTGAAGACCTGAATCACAAATTTTATGAGTGCCCAACTAATGCAATGCCTAATTTTGATATTTATGAAGAACTTAGGCGCAAAAGTGCGAAGAGTCCTACTTGTATTTTTTCTGTGTTGAGCGATCCATCTGAGGAAATAGTTGACATAATAGCAAAGTTTTTATCTATAAATAAGGTTAATTTATAATCATCTGCAATGCTCAATTGTTTGATATACCTTTCCTTGGCTTCCTTAGCTTGTGTAAATGTTTTTGTAAATGCCTTTGTTGTCCTTCTTCAATTCCTTTGTTGTGTTGTTTTTACTAACTCCCAACCTCATTTTTAAGTATATTTGAGAGAGCTTAGTAAAATAGTTACCACTCACAGTACTTTTATTTTGAGATGAATTTTTTAGTTGACCAGAATCTATGGCTTCAATATAGTCTAGAGCCAGTCAACATTGAGGTCACTCACAAATTTTGAAGGCGGATTGCCGTGCAGCAAAGCCAACCGCTTCTGAAAACAGAGGCACTAGACGAACAAGAACAAGAACAAGAAAATTAAAATTAAGTTTACTAATACCAGTCCATTTATGCAATTTGTTTAAGTCACTCTGAAGAACTGGACAGTCTCTTTCACTGTTGACCTTAGAATATAATATTTAAAATAACAATAATAATACAGATGAAATTATTAATGATTTTTGGAATACAAAAAAATGGACATAATTTGACATCTTCTGCATACTAGTTCCGATATTAAATATGTTTATGATTTTTAAAATTATGCTTAGAGCTTAATTATTTTTTTTGTGCGACAATATGTTTATATTTATTTATAGGTCCAATTTCGTTTTTTCTGTGTCATGTCTTCTAGTTCTACTATTTTCTTATGCAACACGTATATTATATAAGTATTGTTTTTATTTTTTGGTGACAAAACTACGTTACATTGAATATTTGAAATAAATACGAAATTATGTTTTAAAAATTCTATCAATAAATTGTATATATTTATTTTATTTCTTATATTATTACGTGCCTCCAGTTGTTAGTTTATCCAAGGGCGGGATTTTAATCCGTCTCTGAATATATTAAAATATTGTTAAAATAGGTAGTGTTGACTACATACAGTTCAACACATCTGACCAGGATGAATTTTCTGAATTAATATTGCCTGTTATGAAGTTAAAACGTCTTCATTGAGTATTGAATAAAACTGAGCCGTCACGCTCGGATATGTGACGCTTATTCGGATAAAGTCGGCGTCGACTTTTGCCAAGCGAGAGGGAGAAACAGTCTGTGGAGCGATTTCAGTTACCATGAACTTATTGCTTTATTCTTATTTTGGGATGGAAATTTGGGATTTGGCGCATTTTTGGACCACACCTGGCGATCAGATATTCCGTTTGGGAGTTATTACCCCCAATCTGTGATTTTTCAAAATTTTGCTTTGATGACTGTGGAAAAAATTAAACAATTTTGTTGAAATTTTCTGCATACGTTCCTTTTAGAACCTGCAAACTCCATTGAAATTAGCTAGAATCGGAAAAACCCGTATTTTTGGGATGTGTATATTTTTAAAAAAGAGATCATATTGGGTCGTCCTAGCACCAATACTGAAATACAGTTCGGTAGGAAACGTATAAGAAAAAAGCTCTTTAAATGCTCTCTGTTTCGAAGTTGGAAAAATGTACTTTTCAGGGAAAGTGTAAAAGCATCGATTTCTCGTTCAAAGAAAATGATGTTTTTTTTTCTCGCAAAGCATTTTGTTTTTTAAGAAAAGTTGAATTATTTTATTACTGGAAAACCAAATAATCTGGAGAAACCATACTTTTGTGCACTAAAAATAAAGAAATGATCAAAACATATCAAAAAATTGCATCGATCCATTTGAAAATGTCGAATTGGTGATTTTTTTGATTTTCTGCTTAAAAATTCTATTTTCAGCGTACCTGTCAGCCAACGCATAGATATTTTGAAGAAATCAGTCTCAGATACGTAAACTTCGGGATCTAAAAAAAGTTCTATAACAATAATCCGTACGAAAATACGAGAAAATCGAGGTTAAATTGAAACATGCAGAAAATTGCAAAAAAAATCCAAAGTTTTCATTATTTCTGCAATATTACGAATCTGAATATTCTGAATAGATAACTTTGCTTTTTATGCATTATGGCGAATTCGCCATAAAGCATCAATTTGCCTAATATCTCATTTAAAACAATTTAAAGAGAATGTAGACATTTTTCAAGGGATAAGCAGCGATTTCTACCGATTTTACGGTAGATCTCATGGTAAAATTTTACTTTAAGCAAAGAAGTTGTGGCAGGTAATTTCATAATTTTATTTCATAACATTAATTTCACCTTGTTAAAGTTTTCACTTCTGTCGTATGAAATTAAGCACACACACCGTTTTTTTCTAGGTATCAATATCCTAAATATTTAATATTTTCAAAATATCCAAATTTTACTATTTTTTTTTCTAGCGAGCCCATGTATTGCTAGCTGGTAGTCGTCTATCCCTTGCATTTTGCTTGATAAAAGGGTTATGGCATACATTTTTTAGTCTTGGGTAAGATGCCATGAAGGTACATCATCAATCGAGTAGTTTAATAGGTGCAAGTTCCAGTGAGAAATATACAGTAATATACACACACTAAATGGCCTTGAGTCAGACTTAGCCTTGAACAGCCCGAATCGGTCAATTATTCCACTATATATATCTCGTGTTGTTATCTCAACCTAAACCTGTACCTAGACGATTCATTCGAACAAGCCAAATCGCCTACCATTACAAACAGATTTATACTTGCACATTTGACACCACTAGCTAACAAATGGGCATTTCAAAAAATAATAGTGCCGGAGGAAAGCTCAAACGAAATGATTAATTTCGTATAGGCTCCTGCGTTTCCTAACGGTTCGTTTTAAACTCTAATCAACCAATCATTATGTTTTAAGCCATAAATTATTAGTTGTTAGGCTTTGGGATTTCTGGAATACCTGAAATAATTCTAGCTAGTAAAACAGATCTTGTTATTTATAGATTAGATAAGCGGCCCGTAACAATTATCGTAAGCGAGCATTGGTTCTTTTTTTTTAATTATGGAAAAGATTAGATCTCTTGATAGACTTTTGCTAGATGTTTTCCGGTTATTTTTTTTTTGAATATTTATTTGGCTACTACTAAATGCGTACCAACACAGTTACGTGTCGTTTGCATTTAGAGACATTCAGCTTTAAATTATTATGTCAGGAGCGACCACGTCGAGAATAAAGGAGTCACGACGCAAGATTTTACGACAGAGTGGAACTTTAATTTTGAACTCCAATTAGTCACTGCTAAATTAATCAATGTTTTGAATATCGCATTTCTATTAATCATCGAAGTTCAAGGTAGTGACCCTAAATGTTAGAGGCAACATTTCAGTTGGTTGCAAAATATCTTGACGACCTCCAGAAATCAGAAATAAACGATTATTCAAAATATCTGCAATTGATAAGTTATAATTTCCTGAAATTCAAAATGTTTCTGCTTTTGAACAAATTGATTCATTATATTATAGAAAAACCTCTTCGGCAAAGAAAATGCGTTAAATTTGGTTCAAGCGTTTGTCTGCAGGACCCGAAAAGCTTAAAAAAAATTCATTATTGTTTATATGTGTATTTAATAACTCATCTGGTTTACGTGGCGGTATGAGGGTAAATCTCGGCAAATGAGACGGAAATGTATAAACCGATGTGCCATCATAACTCATGCGTATTGAGGAGCAAGCTAATCCAGGACGGCCGCGACGGACAGCCGCAATTGCAACGACTCAAGTGGCGCTCCTAAAAAGCTAGCCGCTAGGGCGGTATTAGGTTTTCATCTCCATGATGTCGATATAGGACGATATAGGACATATGTTTACATATCAGTCTCTCGAGGACTAGTGGACTTGCTCAAGTTTTTTGATCTTACGCGGCGGTGTGACGGTAAATCTCGGCAAATGGGACGGAAATTTGGGGACGAAAATGTGTAAACCGATGTGAAATCATAACATAATGGGGAGCAAGCTAATCCAAGACGGCCGCGATTGAAATGACTCAAATGGCGCTTCTATAAAGCTAAAAGCTAAGCAAAAAGCTAACCGCTACCCTACTTTTGGGGGACTTTAATATAAATTTAATTACTAAAAATGTTGAAAGTAGCTACCTTGAGACACTGTTGAATGTTTTTAGTTTAAAACAGGTTATTACGGATCCAACTCGAATATTGATATATGATGTGTAGAAAAATATGTTAATGTTACTGTGTCAGGTACTATGGAAATGCTGAATCTGACATACGATAGGTTAATTTATTATAAGATTCAAATTGCAGCACCTAGTACCCATGTACAGGGTGGCTCGAATTCGTGTCTATGTATGGGGAACTCGAAAACCGTAAGAGATACAGTGTCGGTCAAATTAAGGCAAAATTGCGCATTTAGGTGCCTAACAATATGCCGTTTAGAAAGTATGAAAATTCCGAGTATTTCCGGAGATATCCGGAAAAAACCGAAATTTTGAAAAATTGTTTTATTTTTTTCCTGTGCTTATTTATTAACGGATTTCAAATTGAAGTGCACTTTTGCATTGCCACTTTTTCCGTTCTATCCAATGATGTTATCCAGTTTGAAATCCGACGTTTCGTCTTCAAGGGATCATCATCAACTTTCTTTTTTTAAATACGGACTTTATTTTTTTTTATCGTTTTTCAGATGGTATTGGAGTTATTAATATGAGTATGTGTTTTTATTTTTTTTTAATTTTTTTTTTATTTTTATTATTATTTTTTTAATATATATATTTTGCTTTGGCGTAATTTTATATAATTTAAGGTAGGTACTTTTGAAATTTTTATATTCTTTAAAAACATTTTATTTTGGTTTTTGTACTAAGTGGAAAATTGGAGCCCGTATTAAAAATAAAAAAAGTAAAATTATTTTTTACGAGAATATGGCCATGAACTATTACTCAAACAAGTTGCTTAGTGCAAAGATAAAATATTTTCAGCTTTTAATCAATTAAAAAATTTATTTAATAGAGAACATGAACAATTTATAATCATACTACGTGATACTATAGGTACTTTGATGGACAAACACACCTATTGGAATTTTGCATATAAATAATAAAAAAAATATAATTTATAGGCAAAATTTCAATAGGTGTGTTTTTCCCTTAAAGTAGCTATAGTATCACGTAGTATGATTATAAATTGTTCATGTTCTCCTTTAAATAATTTTTTTAATTGGTTAAAAGGTGAAAATATTTTATCTTTGCACTAAGCAACTTGTATGCGTAATAGTTCATGGCCATATTTTCGTAAAAACTAATTTTACTATTTTTTATTTTTAATACGGGCTCTAATTTTCCACTTAATACAAAAAACAAAATAAAATATTTTTATAGAATATAAAAATTTCAAAAGTACCTACTTTAAATTATTTAAAATTACGCCAAAGCAAAATATTTAATTTAAAAAAAAAATGAAAATAAAAAAAAAAATAAAAAAAAAAACATATACTCATATTAATAACGCCAATATCATCTGAAAAACGATAAAAAAAATAAAGTTCGTATTTAAAAAAAGAAAGTTGATGATGATCCATTGAAGACGAAACGTCGGATGTCAAACTGGATACCATCAATGGATAGAGCGGAGAAAGTGGCAATGCAAAAGTGCAATTCAATTTGAGATCGGTTTTTAAATAAGCCCAGGAAAAAAATAAAACGATTTTTCAAAATTTCGGTTTTTTCCGGATATCTCCGGAAATACTCGAAATTTTGAAAGTTTCTAAACGGCATATTGTTAGGCACCTAAATGCGCAATTTTGCCGTAATTTGACCGACACTGTATCTCTTACGGTTTTCGAGTTCCCCATACATAGACACGAAAACGAGCCACCCTGTACATACCTACCATAACTTATAAGGATTTTCGCCGCTTTGATAGGGAGCTGTTTGACATAGACATGCAGCAGTTAGATTTAGAAAATAAGGTGGTACAAGGGGATTCTCTTGAGGATCGTGTGTCTATTTTCAATGGACAGCTGACTGAGGTCTTTGATAGGCATGCACCCATGAAAAGAATAATAACAAGAAAAAGTACAAGCCATATATAACTGACACAATGAAAGAAATAATAAAGCTAAAGAAAAAACCTTCAATAATGTTACGTTTTTCCCGTGGGGGGCTGATAAAATTACAACTTTTACTATTTTCAACTAATACTCTCTTTATTCTTTATCACTCTATACAATTAAAGACACTAAACCACTCTTATAATCTTACAACTATTAGATCTTTACAGTACAACACTCAAGGATTAACTAACATCAGCTACCTGCTATTTATATACAATCTAACATCTACCACGAATACTCCGAAAGAGGCGAGGCCACTCTATATTATTCTCGATAAGGGCATCGAGAGTGGCTAGGTCTATACGGTAGCACAAAAACATTCGGATGGTTGCTAGCCGTGACATCGCTTCCCTCTTAAACCTGATCGTCCTGATCAGCTACTTCATGTCCGTGATATGGTTTGAGCCTGCCGAGGTGGACAACTTTCAGTTTACTTCTAGGGCTACGTTGAATTCTATACACTACGTTATTAATTTTTTTGATGACTGTATAGGGCCCTTCCCATACTGGCGTTAGCTTGGGAGATCTTCCTTTCTTCATTGGCGGATTATATATCCAGACTTTATCGTTCATCAGAAATCCCATAGAATTAGCTTTGAGATCATATCGTGTCTTGATTCGGTCATTGGCTTTCTCCCTGTTTTCTCTGACTAATTCATGGATATATAGTAACTTTTCCTTAAGGGAGTCCGCGTAGTCTTGAATTTCCATATCCTGGTTTTCTGGCATTCCGGGTAAACACGGGTCACAGGGTAAACGTACTTCTCTTCTATGTTGGGATTTGGAACCTTCGAAACAGAATTATTGCACTTGAAACGCGCGTCGAGAGCAATAATTCTGTTTCGGTATTGTGGATAAAACTCCGTTTTAGTGTAGTTCTCTTCCAACTAAAACCATGGCCAGTGTTAGTCCTGTCGGGTCATGGACTGCTGATCTATAGGCCATCATAAATAGTGGTATGTGTTGGTCCCAATCCTTTGAGAAATGTTCTTCATGGTCTTGTTAAACCCCTCAACCATGCCTTCTGATTGTGGATGTAAGGCTGTGGTCTGTATTTTATGGATGTTGAATAAATCACAGACTTTCTGGAAAACCTTGGGTTCGAAGTTGCGTCCTTGATCTGGGTGCAGCTCTAACGAAACACCAAATCTGCTGAATAGGTTATCCACGAGGACCACTGCTATGGTAACAGCTTCTTGATTGGGGATCGCAAATACTTCAGGCAATTTATTGAAGTAGTCAATTGCCACAAAAATGTACTTGTTACCATTATTTGTTTCTGGAATAGGGTCAGCTACGTCAATGGCGATACGTTCAAACGGTAGGCCCACATTATACTGTTTCATTTTTCCCCTAGATCTTGTTTTGGGTCCTTGACTTGCGGCACAGGTTGAGCACTGCCGACACCACGATTTCACAACCTGGCAGTATTTTCATGACCATGATATCGATATAGGACATATGTTTACACATCAGTGTCTCGAGTACTAGAAGACTCGCTAAATTTTTTATTCTTTATATTTGCTTTATTTTAAAAAATATTAATTCAATTCAAAATATGAGTGCAAAAGACCACACGACATAATTGAAAACTTCAACTAAGCGAGAATACAAGCAATTTCTTGCATTTTATATTTTGAAACGACTTACCACACCTTCCGATCTTAAAGTAAAATTTTACCCCTCCAAATTCAGCAGGAATACCTGTTTATCGTTTCAAAAATGTCCAAATTCCCCGATCCTGGTACATTTTTTCATCTTCAAATCGTTTTAAATGAGATTTCAGGCAAATAAATCTGCTTACTTACCACAAAAACGGTATGCTAATAGTAGATTTTTTTATGGCAATGACACACACACTAAAGGGAGATGCTATGGCACTCGACGAGGGGTGTGTGTGCGAATATGTTGATTGACACGGTTCTTGAATAGTTGTAATTAGGGGGAAACAGATATCCTGGGAGTGAGTTCCACAGTAACTCAGTGCGCCAGACAAAGGAGATCTTGTAAAGCGATATTCTAGGTTTTTCCAGTTGTACGACGAGCGGGTGTGCCTTTGCCGTCTGCCGTGACTGTCTGACAGGCATTGCTGGGGGCGGGACGAGGCGGGCCAAATCCTGGTAATATCTGCCGTGAATATATCTTTTAAACAGGGATGAATCTCGGCCACATGTCTGTGGTGTTCCAAACTATCCAGATCACGGGTCAACTTCCGGTCGCCGCGCCGATGAGCTGCACACTCTTCAGAATGGAATCCAGCAGCTTTAGGGTGTGCTTTGGTGCGGCACCCCAGATGTGTGAGCAATATTCTAAGCACGGTCATCTTCGCGCTTTGTAGAGCAAGGGCAACTGCTGCGGTGTATCCAGTTTTTTGTTGCGAATTTGCGCACCAAACTTCTGCGTGACAGAGTTTGCGATGTTAGCAACGTGGTCATGCCAGGACATATTGCTATTGACCAATAGACCCAATAGTTCGACTGACGAGGATGAAGAAATGGTCGATCCTGCTATAACGATGTCAGGGCCCGCCGTATTGGTTTTCTTGGTAAACGTGGCTGCTTGGGTTTTTGCTGCATCGAACTGGACCAAATTTCTGTCGCCCCAAGTTCGAACTTTCTTCAGATCTTGATTAATTGTTGTAATCTGCTCCTGTCTGCGGTGATAAGTCGCAGTCGCTGGTAAAAGTTTTTCTGATCTAAATTAGAAGACAATAGTACTATCATCTGCAAAACTGTAAACAGGATTATTGGTTTCGGAAATCCGGAGATCCTCTAATCATCAAAAAATGTAAATGAGATTTCAGGCAATTAAATATACAATTCTACATATTTTAACCCAAATGTCATGCCAAAAACTTCATCTAACCCATAATACGTTAAACGCAAAGCTATCTATTCAGACTCATAAAATTGCGGAAAGATTGAGAATTTAATGGGATTTTCTGGATGTTTCAAATTAACCTCGATTTTCTTGTATTCCCCTGAAGATCTATAGTAGAATTTCCTTATAGCAGAAATCATGAGATTTACGAAGCTAAGATTGATTTCGTGAAAATAGCTATGCGTTGGCAGGGACGCATGTTAAAAGTTGATTTTTCAAATTGAAAATCCTAAAAGTCACAGATTTGACATTTTCAATCGGATCGATGCATTTTTTTGATATTTTCCGCGCATGATATCCTCCAACTTTATTGTATAATAGTTTGGCTGGATGATTTGATTTTCCAGTAATAAAATATTGAGTGGTGATATGTCGTGTCAATCATTGTGATTTCGCATTGTACTAGTGCACTAGGCACTCTTGCACTGTCGTGGATCTTGTGTCTTCTTGAGTTAATGGTCTATGTCTTGTAGATCTTGAAGTGTGTTGTTGAATTGGAAGGAACGTTGTTGGAAGCAGGTACGCCTTGGAGCCGTTAGTGATGGAACGAGTGTTGTTTGATCATTGCGATTTGAGCAGATTAGGGAATTGCTGTAGACACCTAGGCGAGGCTGATCGATTTGGATTTTGCAGATTTCTCCGCAAGTCCAAATCGGCCACCCCAGGAAAGAACTACACGTTATACACGGGGTGTTACCCCCTGACCCTACTTCTACGCATGAAGCCCATACGGCGAGCTACGCCGTGCAGTTCCTTAATGCCTGTACACCCCCGTTTTTAGGCGGGAACCCGGCCTAGGGTATAAGCGATGCTCTCGTCCCCAGCTGTTTTTGAGATTATTCTTGTGTGTTAGTGATTTTTGTATTTTAAAATTTTCAGAAATTTTTGAAAAATTTTAATTTCTAATTTTTGGAGATTTGAAATTTTTTATTTTATGAAAAGAACGAACCTTTAAAGAAATTTTGAAAACATTTTGAAAACTGAAAATTTTGAGATTTTGAAAATAAGAATGATATTGATAATGATATTATTTTTTTGGGTTTTTTTATTTTTTCTATAGTGTATTGTGAGTGTGATTTAGTGTTCTGGTGGGAGTAGTAGACTTTTGTGTACTGTTCTGTTTGGATGTGTAATTCTACTGAAAAGTGTTCTTATGATTGGATTTGTATGGTTGCGTACTTTGTTCTAAGAATATTGTGTGTTTGCCTGCCAAGTAGGTAGCTGTTGATTGTGTCTATTTTGAGATGGTTGTGAATGTCTGTATTGCGAACGTACCAAGGTGCCTTCACAATTTGTCTGAGTGTTTTGTTTTGGAATGTTTGTAGTTTTTTCTTGGTTGTTTTGCATGCATGTGTGTAAACTATGGCTCCATATAGAATTTTGAGCTTTATTACCTGATTGTAAAGCATTAGTTTGTTCTTAAGTGACATTTTACTTTTTCTGTTAATTAATGGATAGAAAGCTTGTTTGGCTGCAATACCTTCATTTACTTTTGATTGCATATATTTATGGAAAGTGAGTTTTCCGTCTAGGGTTACCCCTAGATATTTAAGAGAGTCAGACCATCTTATTATTGAGTTTTGTAAATTTAAATTTGGAATTTGTTTGTTACGTTTAGTTGTTATGAGCATGGCCTGCGTTTTATCTTCATTAATTTTAATATTCCCAGTTTCTGCCCATTCGTATATGGAGTCTAAGTGTTGCTGTATATGGTTTTTGAGTCTTATGTGATTGTTGTTTATTGAGAATATGCATATGTCGTCTGCGTATATGGAGAGTTTTGTGTTTGGGTGTCTAGGTTTGTCTGTTGTGTATAGTGAGTATAGTGTAGGCGATAGAGGAGAGCCTTGACGGACTCCTGCCTCTATGCGCCTTGTGGTGGATAGTGCTGTGTTTATTTGTGTAGTGAAGGATCTGTGTTTGAGGAATGATGCAATGAGTTGAGTTAGTTGTGGTGGTATTTTGTGTAACCTGTCTAGTTTGTGAATGAGTCCCTCATGCCAAACTTTGTCGAAGGCTTTTTAGACGTCAAGGACTACAACTCCGGTCGATGCCCGTCTTTGCAGTCCTCTAGTCGCCTCCTCAACAAGTCGAGCTAGTTGGAGCTCGGTGGTGTGTTGTTTTCTGAACCCAAATTGTTCGTCGGGGATCAGATTGTTTTGTGTTATGTGAGTGTTTAATCTTTCCAGCATAACCTTCTCCGTCATCTTACTCAGTGATAATAGCGCTAGCTAATAGGTCGCCAGTTCTGACGAAAGATCAAGTTTTTGTGTGATTTTGGAATGAGTATGATTTTTGCTTTTTTCCAAGGTTTTGGAAAGTGTTTTATTGATAGTATTGTGTTAATGATGTAAGTGAATTTGAGTAAGGCTGTTTCTGGTAAGTTTTTAGTGCTTTGTTTGGTATCTTGTCGTAACCGGGTAATTTTTTCGGGTTTAATTGTGCAATAAATTGCGCAATTTCTGTGGTGTTGGTTGGTTGGTTGTGTTTCGTCGTCGTGGTGTTCGTTTTCGTATGTTAGTGTTTCTCTGTAGTTTCTCTCTATGGTTGCCTCTTGATCTATATCCTGGGCCCCATCGTCAAAGGTGAATTACGATTCCAGCTAGTCTGCGAAGGCCTCGACCTTCTCTTCGCTGGAATACACCATTCCTCTCAGTCCATGGATATTAGGATAGGTCACTTTGTTGAGCACGGCCTTATTTGAGCATTGTAGAGCAAGGGCAGCTGCTGCGGTGTATCCAGTTTTTTTTTTTGGTGCGAAATAGCGCACTAAGCCTCTGCGAGGCTGAGTTTGCGATGTGGTCATGCCAGGACATATTGCTGTTGACCTATACACCCAGCAGTTCGACTGACGAGGATGAAGAAATGGTCGATCCTGCTATAACGATGTCAGGGCCCGCCGTATTGGCTTTCTTGGTAAACGTGGCTGCTGCATCGAACTGGACCAAATTTCTGTCGCCCCAAGTTCGAACTTTCTTCAGATCTTGATTAATTGTTGTAATCTGCTTCTGTCTGCGGTGATAAATCTCAGTCGCTGGTAAAAGTTTTTCTGATCTAAATTAGAAGACAATAGTACTATCATCTGCAAAACTGTAAACAGGATTATAGGTTTCGGAGATCCTCTAATCATCAAAAAATGTAAATGAGATTTCAGGCAATTAGATATACAATTCTACATATTTTAACCCAAATATCATGCCAAAAACTTCAAACTAACCCATAATACGTTAAACGCAAAGCTATCTATTCAGACTCATAAAATTGCCGAAAGATTGATTTTCTTGTATTCCCCTGAAGATCTATAGTAGAATTTCCTTATAGCAGAAATCACGAGATTTACGAAGCTAAGATTGATTTCGTGAAAATAGCTATGCGTTGGCAGGCACGCATGTTAAAAGTTGATTTTTCAAATTGAAAATCCTAAAAGTCACAGATTTGACATTTTCAATCGGATCGATGCGTTTTTTTGATATTTTCCGCTCATGATATCCTCCAACTTTATTGTATGATAGTTTGGCTGGATGATTTGATTTTCCAGTAATAAAATATTGAGTGGTGATGTGTCGTGTCAATCATTGTGATTTCGCATTGTACTAGTGCACTAGGCACTCTTGCACTGTCGTGGATCTTGTGTCTTCTTGAGTTAATGGTCTATGTCTTGTAGATCTTGAAGTGTGTTGTTGAATTGGAAGGAACGTTGTTGGAAGCAGGTACGCCTTGGAGCCGTTAGTGATGGAACGAGTGTTGTTTGATCATTGCGATTTGAGCAGGTTAGAGTATTGCTGTAGACACCTAGGCGAGGCTGATCGATTTGGATTTTGCAGATTTCTCCGCAAGTCCAAATCGACCACCCCAGGAAAGAACTGCACGTGATACACGGGGTGTTACCCCCTGACCCTACTTCTACGCATGAAGCCCATACGGCGAGCTACGCCGTGCAGTCCCTTAATGCCTGTACACCCCCGTTTTTAGGCGGGAACCCGGCCTAGGGTATAAGCGATGCTCTCGTCCCCAGCTGTTTTTGAGATTATTCTTGAGTGTTAGTGATTTTTGTATTTTAAAATTTTCAGAAATTTTTGAAAAATTTTAGTTTCTAATTTTTGGAGATTTGAATTTTTTTATTTTATGAAAGGAACGAACCTTTAAAGAAATTTTGAAAACATTTTGAAAACTGAAAATTTTGAGATTTTGAAAATAAGAATGATATTGATAATGATATTATTTTTTTGGGTTTTTTTATTTTTTCTATAGTGTATTGTGAGTGTGATTTAGTGTTCTGGTGGGAGTAGTAGACTTTTGTGTACTGTTCTGTTTGGATGTGTAATTCTACTGAAAAGTGTTCTTATGATTGGATCTGTATGGTTGCGTACTTTGTTCTAAGAATATTGTGTGTTTGCCTGCCAAGTAGGTAGCTGTTGATTGTGTCTATTTTGAGATCGTTGTGAATGTCTGTATTGCGAACGTACCAAGGTGCCTTCACAATTTGTCTGAGTGTTTTGTTTTGGAATGTTTGTAGTTTTTTCTTGGTTGTTTTGCATGCATGTGTGTAAACTATGGCTCCATATAGAATTTTGAGCGTTATTACCTGATTGTAAAGCATTAGTTTGTTTTTAAGTGACATTTTACTTTTTCTGTTAATTAATGGATAGAAAGCTTGTTTGGCTGCAATACCTTCATTTACTTTTGATTGCATATATTTATGGAAAGTGAGTTTACTGTCTAGGGTTACCCCTAGATATTTAAGAGAGTCAGACCATCTTATTATTGAGTTTTGTAAATTTAAATTTGGAATTTGTTTGTTACGTTTAGTTGTTATGAGCATGACCTGCGTTTTATCTTGATTAATTTTAATATTCCAAGTTTCTGCCCATTCGTATATGGAGTCTAAATATTGCTGTATATGGTTTGAGTCTTATGTGATTGTTGTTTATTGAGAATATGCATATGTCGTCTGTGTATATGGAGAGTTTTGTGTTTGGGTGTCTAGGTATGTCTGTTGTGTATAGTCAGTATAGTGTAGGCGATAGAGGAGAGCCTTGGCGGACTCCTGCCTCTATGCGCCTTGTGGTGGATAGTGCTGTGTTTATTTGTGTAGTGAAAGATCTGTGTTTGAGGAATGATGCAATGAGTTGAGTTAGTTGTGGTGGTATTTTGTGTAACCTGTCTAGTTTGTGAATGAGTCCCTCATGCCAAACTTTGTCGAAGACTTTTTAGACGTCAAGGACTACAACTCCGGTCGATGCCCGTCTTTGCAGTCCTCTAGTCGCCTCCTCAATAAGTCGAGCTAGTTGGAGCTCGGTGTTGTGTTGTTTTCTGAACCCAAATTGTTCGTCGGGGATCAGATTGTTTTATGTTATGTGAGTGTTTAATCTTTCCAGCATAACCTACTCCGTCATCTTACTCAGTGATGATAGCGCTAGCTAATAGGTCGCCAGTTCTGAGGAAAGATCAAGTTTTTGTGTGGTTTTGGAATGAGTATGATTTTTGCTTTTTTCCAAGGTTTTGGAAAGTGTTTTATTGATAGTATTGTGTTAAGGATGTAAGTGAATTTGAGTAAGGCTGTTTCTGGTAAGTTTTTAGTGCCTTTTTTGGTATCTTGTCGTAACCGGGTGATTTTTTCGGGTTTAATTGTGCAATAAATTGCGCAATTTCTGTGGTGTTGGTCGGTTGGTTGTGTTTCGTCGTCTTGGTGTTCGTTTTCGTATGTTAGTGTTTCTCTATAGTTTCTCTCTATGGTTGCCTCGTGATCTATATCCTGGGCCCCATCGCCTAAGGTGAATTGCGATTCCAGCGAGTCTGCGAAGGCCTCGACCTTCTCTTCGCTGGAATACACCATTCCTCTCAGTCCATGGATATTAGGATAGGTCACCTTGTTGGCCGTTTTAGCCTGTTTCGGAGCCTTATGTTGTTTTTTATGTTTTGTGGGAGTGAGTATGGATTGTTTTGTTTTGTATGTACCATTTTTGGCATTGTTTATGGCTGCTTGTATCTCCTCAGTGAATCTAGCAACTTCGTTGTCTGGTTCCGCTTTGGAGGCGATGTATGGTAAGTTTTGCATGTTTTGTGTTAAGTAGTCTTTGAATATGTTCCAGTGTATGAATTGTTGTATATTTGCTTGTTTCTGTTCGTGAATGTTGTTTATTGTGATGGCAATAGGAGAATGATCTGATGAGGATAAATCCTCCAAGTTGTCAATCCCAATATTGTGGCGATGTTTTGAGTTAGTGCTATATCTAGTATATCTGAGCGTTCATGATGGAAGTGAGTGGGTTCGAGCGGTGGGTGTACTGTGAAGTGAAGCTCTTGCGAAGCTCTTAGCAATGCAGTGCCACCTGTATTTGTGACCCTGCATCCCCAAGATCTATGTTTGCAGTTAAAGTTTCCTGCTGCAAGAACTGGTAGGGTATAATTGAACAGTTTTGTGGTTTCGTCTTTTTTCAACAATTATCGTTAAGTGTTGGTGGTCTGTATACTTTTCAGTCAGGTAGTCTGCGAACTCATGTCTTTTGGGGTAAAGAGAATTCGCGTTCCAACTGACTAAAAGTAGATGTTTTGGTTTATTAGCCATTGAGATTAGCGAATAATCTCAATGTGGGATTTTTATTTATAATGTCTGATATTTTATTCAGTTTTGCTACTATGTCTTGTTCAGACATAGTAAGAAGAGCAATGAGACCGTTTGCTTGCGGCATTGCACTCGTTTGGGAGTTTGTGTTTCTGTCTGTAGGAGCTGTATGTAAGGGTTTGGGTGCTTGTTGTTGTTGTTGTGATTGTTGAGGTTTCATGACTTGTGCAAATGTTATGTTAGTGTCTACAGGCCGTGTTTGTGGTAGTGGCTTTTTGTAATTGGGGTTTTTGGTGCACAGTGAGTAGTTTGCGGGGTTTGGGGTATCTTTTGATTTTGTGCATTCCTTATAGAAATGCGAACCTGCGTACTTATGGCACACAGGTTTGGCATAGCAGTTTGAGATTGTGTGCCCAAACTGATGACATTTGTGACACTGGGTGTAGATTTTATTAATGCTTCCTCTTTGAAGCTCGACTGTGACGGGCATGTAGTTAATCTTGTTCCAGAATTTTGATATCGGACTGGGGGAGAAGTACTTTGACCGAGTTAGTAAGAAACTGACGTCTTCTACCGACCTTAAGCCAATAAATCTCCTCTCCCTGTCCTCAATGTCATTTTTGATATCTTCAATGTTCATTTTATTATCTAGGCCTTTGATTATGACAGTCAAGAGCCTGTCTTCCGGAAGGAAGTAAGAGTGGAAAGGGAATTTCTTCCCTAATAAGTATTTAGTGATGCCTCTATGGTCTGCTGGAGTTTTGGGGGTGATTTGAACGCCTAGTTTTGATTTCGTAACGTTTTCAAAACCAAGTTTTAAAAACGTTATATCTTGGTAAATTTTGTTCCAGTGTTCTGTCTGGGCATCTAATTATGATGGGCACCACATTTGGATTTTTCGGGGCTGATTGAGTGTTTGGGGTGGGTTCAGGGGCTTTGTTTTCCGTATTCCCGGCTTGAATTAGGGCCGATGTGCTGGCCTCTACGTGCTTCTTCATGGAAGAAGCCAACGCTGGTTTGACTGTGGCAGGGAAATTATGGAAATTGGGTTTCTTCAGAGGCGGGAATTCCTCTGGAGCGGGGTTTCGGGGAGATTTTGGTTTTTGAGAGTCTGAAGAGACTTCCATCTCTTCGTCCTCCTGAGCTTCACTTACGGGGGGGGGGGGGACCACTGTAGTTTGTATTTTGTTTGTGTAGTGTTGTTTTCATTGTCTTGTGATGTGTTCTGTGGAACATTAAAATGGTTCGAGACATCTACTAATGTATTTGTGAGATTAGTAATTAAGATATTCTATTCAGTGAGTTGCTTAGATTGCTCACTTAATTGAGAAATTAATTGATTGATTTGTGATGCTTGATCTAAAATTAACTGATTGTTTCTGCCTAGGTCGGATTTTAATCTTTGAATCGTTTTTCGAAGCTCTTGGTTTTCGGCCTCGAGCTTTCTTACAATGGACGACTCCATCTTAATGCTTTGTTTGTGTTGTGTAATGTTTGATGAAAATGTGAAGTTTAACAGTCGGAGATTTGTCTCGCTCCCTGCTTGTAGTCGCGCCTTGCTGCATCGCCGTAACTGGCGGTATCGCTGGGCAGGCTTCCCTGCCGCCTTGATTCTCCTTGATGTTCGTCGTGTTTGTGTGATTTTCCTGATGATGATTACAAAGTGACGAGATGCATGCACTCAGAGTACGATCGTGCCGTCACTTTGTTTGTTGAGCTAACGCTAAACGATTTTTTATATTCTAGCAAATGCCAATGTCAAACGATTTTTGTGTGCATGCACTACACTGAAAAGTATAGTGCAGCTTTGTGTCGTTAGCGTATTTTACCCTACTTCACTTTCACTGATTTTTTGGCGAATTCGGAGAGCGGTTTGAAACACGTGTTACCTGCGGGACCGTCGGCAACAGAACTAATCGTTTTACAGGACGACACGTCCTGTAAAACTCAAGCTTTTTTCCTAGAAATTCTGTATCGACGTGCTGTCTCAGTTTTTCGATCCCCGCGACTTTTTGGGCGCTAGAGCGATTCTCTTTTTAAAAAATGTAAGACCGTCAAAAGATATGTGTTCAGAAAAGTTCATCAAAATTGTTTAGTTTTTTCAACAATTATCGTGTATCAAACCAAAATCTTGAAAATTTGCACATCTGACGTTATAACTCGGAAAGGAAAAATCTTATGGTCAAAAAGAATTAATCATCCATGCCTCCAAAAGGTTACCCCATAACGCGCGAAATTTCAAATTTCCACTCGCAGCTTTTTCTTTGAGCGAATAGCCGAACATCACGCGTCACACGTAACATGGAAAAATGCGTAAAAACGCCCAAAAAGTTCCTCATCCAAGCTTGGACCAGGAGAACAGAATACAGCAGATATTTTCTAAATATCTGTGCAAACAAAATGAGAAAATGATCCAATATCTTGGCGCCAACCAGAGCTACGGCTAGGTAGATACTTTACGAGTGAACGATTGTACTGCACTACTTCAGCTTTAACTGAACTTAAATTAGAATACACCAGATATTTTCTAAATATCTGCGCAACGCAACCAAATGAGAAAATAACTAAATAAATATCTTGGCGTCAAACAGAGCTACGACTGGGTAGATGTTCTTGGTGCCAATCTCAAGCAGAGCAATGACTGGACCTATGCTTTACGGGTGAGTGTTTGTAAGGAACTAAAATCTAATTTTTCCTACCTGCGCGGACAGGGAGAACAGAGCGGGAAATTGCGTGGACGCGGATGCATTTGAGACGGTAGAAACATGTTCTTCTTTATTTGACATATTGTTGTTTACACAACATTGACGGAGATAAAGATATATTAAAATTAAACGTTTAAATACGGTTTCCTTGACGGAGAGTGACAACTTGCTTTCCAGCGTTTGTTTCATACAATGGAATCCATTCTACCCACAATCCAGATTCGGCCTAAGGAGTAACATTAAAAAATACAATGCTTTAAATGCACAAATTGGTGTTTACCTGGGATGAAATTAATCTATTCGGGTTTGAATAATGGCTCAATCAATCTATGAGCATACAGGGTGTTATCACCAAACTATACGGTGAAAAACGATAAGTTAATACACATGTTGGGGTGTTTCCCCAATAGTGACTATATGGCATTATATACCCTCGTTTTCTCTAATTTATAAATAACTATAAATTTTGGAAGGTCGAGCATTTTATGTTTGAAATCACTTCCGGTGTTATGAAAATTTAATAATAAATTGGAATTAATATTAGAACTTTAAGGTTTATTTAAATTAATTATTATGATATCACTTCCATTTTGACCGAAAATATCGTCAACTATCGAATGTGATTCAAAACTTTATCATATTTATTTCCAAGACTTTACCTCATCTAGTGTCTCGAATTCTACCTTCAAAAATAATGGACCCCTAATCCACTCAGTATGTCAAGATCTTTTATCGAAATTAAAATATAAAGAGACGGCGTTTTAATTTTTTTTTATTTATTCATATAAGTAACAATGGCAAAACATTAACACATTTGATCGATTTTTATAGCCATTATAAAAATTACAATCAGTATAAAGACGTTTCGCTTCACGACGCTGCTGCCGAAGATGGCATTGATTGCTGTTAACTGAGGTGTTAGAAGTTTCGCCTCGCATTCCATTTACTGTGATTAATTTATGCCGCTTATCTATTTGCAGGCATGATTTAATCGAGGAAATGGTTGAATCGGCTGGTACATTTAATTATCAACAGCTCATCAACTTAAAACAGTCAAAATGGGATAGATAATCAGGGTGAAACGGTAAAATCTTTACCGACATGTTGACTGTTAGTCTGAACTTTCATATTTATTTTTCATAAAAAATTAAATTTCCTTTTTTTCAAATATTATTGAAACAAGTAAATAATATAACTATCAACAAAACATTTTAAATACTAAATACCTTAAATTGTTGGGAACTCACAGATGTCCACGTGGGCATATTAAAGAGGGCACCTAAGTACGTCAATAATTCAAGTCAAAGCTTAAAATTATTGGTAAACTGCATTTTATTTTTTATATTATCTACGAAGAACGTTATTTAACTACTTTGATGAATATGTTCAGCAATTCTGTGGCAGGATTTTAAGATTACCTCCCTATCACTGCCAGTAGGGGAGACCTCCTTTGAATTGGACAGCCCATGGACCGGATACTTAAGTTTTCTCCTACACCTGACATTAATTTAGCATCGTCTACCAAGTCCCGTGTCAACTTATCTTTTCACTTAATTTTTTTTGTAGGGATTTGTCTTTGAAGGCAAAGAGAGTCCGATGAAGAAATTTAAGATGCAGTGGAGGTTGTAATAAATCAAAATCTTTCGATAAGATGAATTGCCAAGAGCACAGGTATATGGAAATCGTTATTGACCGATTTGGTACAAAAAAACAAGAACTCCCCCGAAGGTAATTTCAGATATATAAGAAATATTGGAAATAGAAAAACTTTAACGGAAGACTAGGGGAGTTATTAGTTTCTTACCTTCGAACAACCAACCAAAACCATGTGTCATGGTTTGACAACAATACAGACCAGAAATTTGGCTTACCATTTTGCCATTGCCAACAAAGTTGACACACATGCAGAATCGAATACAAATAATAAAGCAGTCATTCATTAGCTTCATGGCTCACTACGTCAAGCCAAAAGCACATCATTGAGCAGAAGTTCCATTTTCAATAAAACAAATATCACAACTTCCCTTCAATTTTAGAAAAATTATACTAGAATCACAATTTTGCGCCAACGTCATATGGAATCTCGACGAAACAGGGTGCATGATAGTCATGAAGCCAACAAAGGTAAAAGTTGTACGAGAGACGAAGCAAGTAGAGCAAGAAACAAGAACGCTTCCGCAGAAAGAAGAACTCTTTCAGAGGGGACAATTCCGCCTGTATTTATAGTCTCTCAAATTTATTTCAAAGGTAACATGCTTAAGTGAGCTCCTGTTGGTGCCAAAGGTATGGCAACTCCATCTGGTTGGAAGACCGACGAAATCTTTTTGAGTCCCGGAAACATTTCATGAATCATGTCCAACCCAGCGCTGATAAGAAATCATTAATTATCAATGACAATCATGCAACTCACGTGAATCTGCAAGTTGTTGATTTTGCCATAAAAAACAATATAATAATTTTAACGTTCCATCCGCATTGCAGTCACTAAATGCGACCTCTTGATGTGGCCGTTTATGGTTCGTCTAAGGCAAGGTAATATTATTAAAAATTACTTTTATTATTATTATATTAATAATGTTTTAATTGTTAGGTAGAAACAAGCTATAATAATTGGTTAACAGGCAATCCAGGGAAAACCGTAATAATATACGAGGTTGCTTAGTTCCTTAATCCGGCTGTTAGTGAGTATTTACAATCAACAATATCCATAAGATATATACATTTAATTCCAACATTTTCACCGACGACGATTTTCTCCCTTCGGGTATAACTGACAGTCTATCCAAACCGTCCTTCTACCAGCGGTATTGTATAGAAGAAATAATACGAAGGACGGACGAGAAGAGTTAGAAGTAATCTTTCCCGAGATGTTAAGACCATATCCTAACGCATCTTTAAGGAAAAAAAGTGAAACAGGTTTGGCCGAAAAAACGGAAAATGCTCTATTATTACAGAAACACCTAAGAAAGATGAGCTAATGAAAGCGGAGGTAGAAAGAAAAAATAAAAGTGAGCAGAAAGGTGTCAAGGCTAAAAAAGTTACGATAGCTGAAAAAAACATTGGCCTAGTGATTCAGATACAGCCGGTCACATCTCTCTCCTTGATGAATCTACACCTTCGCGAAATCTTAAAGAATATTTGAGACACGTAGAACATGAATATGATTCTTTAAATGGAGAAGAGAAGAAAGATTCTAGGAAAGGTAATTCTTCGTGCGTAGCTTGTGGTGGCGAATATCGACTGAGTAAAGAAGAATTTATTCAGTGCAGTTTGTGTAACAAATGCGCCGAAGATCTTGTGGTATGGTTGGAAATTTTTATTTTTTTCTGCAGAAACGGTTATTGAATTTTTATTCAATTTTAATTTACCACTTTATGATTTTTGTTCCACTGTCCACTTCATGGGCATAGCTGTCCATAACAAGGGCAACATCCCATGGAATCATTCTATATAATAAACTTATAATTATTTTTCGGTATGATTAGCATTTATTTTCCCAGCTTTATATGAAAAGTGAATCCTTAAAACTTATGCTCTCATATGATGATGAAACAATTTCAATCTTTTTCCGCTGAACAATATTTCTCAGCAAAAAAGTCCATTTGAAGGGAACTCATGCCAGAATGACTGAATGATCCTTGGTGCTTCCGTTGATGTGATTCTCAATCAGAGTACCTCATCCAGCTTCAGTGCTTTAATAAAAGGATACTAAATGAAGTAACAGCTGATCAGTGGTCAAGCAACAAAATATCTTAAAAGAAGCTTGGGATACAATACAGCACTCTGATGCATCAGATAGACAACCTATTTGAATATTCTGATGAATCTGGTAGTGGTTTTTCAGAGTCAAAAATGGTAGTTTTTACAGCCCATTTCCAATGCAATACTAATTTACTTTCATCACACATTTTCAATATTCAATGGTTCCTGTTCTTCCATTTGGAACCAATAGATTTGCACCAATTTGTCAGGGCTGAAACAGAATATGGAAAATATCATGGCAATTGGTCGTTTAACTTTTTTCTTAAATTATCTACTGTAATGTATTATTTTTTAGACTATATACTGTAGATTTCCAACAATATTTTATTTTTAACACAATTTGCTATTTTCGTTTTGCATATCTTCATTTAGTTTGCCGTGTTATTTGAAAACTTTCATCACCTGTAGTTCCTGTTTCGTTTGATTCTCTTCAGTGTGATGTTGCTCACCTTCAATGCACCTGATTTTCTAGCAAACACTTAGCTGCAATCAATAAGTCCACCGTTCTTAGTCTGCATTCTTTCTAAATCGGAAACGGTTGTTATAATCTAGTCATTGAATTTACGATAAATGTTGAATCTTGATAATTTAATAATTATATAACATTGTAATATAATTTTAGATATTCTTCTTTGTGAATAAATATTTTGATTCTTGAATAGTTTTAGGTTGTAATTAAGAAAAAACAGATGTCCTGGGAGTGAGTTCCACAGTGATGCAGTGCGCCGGACAAAGACGTTCCTGTAAAGCGATGTTCTAGGTGTTTCCATTTATACAACGAACTGGACGCTTTGCCGTCTGTCGTGACTGTCTGACAGGCATTGCCAGGGGCGGGATAAGACGGGCCAAATCCTGGGAACATCTACCGTGAAAGTATCTGTAAAACAGGGACATGTCGGCCACATGTCTGCGGTGTTCCAGTCTATCCAGATTCCGGGTCAACTCCGGGTCGCCGATGAGGCGCAAACCTTCTTCTGAATGGAATCCAGCAGCTTTAAGGTATGCTTTGGTGCGGCACCCCAAATGTATGAGCAATATTCTAAGCACGGACTTATTTGCGCTTTGTAGAGCAAGACCAACTGCTGCGGTGTATACAGTCTTTTGTGGCGATATGGCGCGCCAAGCGTCTGGGAGGCTGATTCTGCGATGTTAGCAACGTGGTCATGCCAGTACACATTGCTGTTGACCGAGACACCCAGTAGTCCAATTGACGAGGATAAAGGAATGGTCGATCCTGCCATAATGATGCCAGATCCCGCCGTATTGGCCCTCTTGGTAAACGTGGCTGCTTGGGTCTTTGCTGCCAGTTCAATGGACCAAATTTCTGTCGCCTCAAGTTTGTACTTTCTCCAGGTCTTGATTAATTGCTGTAATCAGCTCCTGTCTGCTGTGATAAGACTCAGTTCAGCTGGTAAAGGTTTTTCTGATTTAAATTGGGAGACAAGGGTACTCTCATCTGCAAAACTGTAAACAGGATTATTCGTTTCGGTCAGCAGGTCATTAATATAGATGAGGAACAGAGTTGGTGAAAGTATTGCGCCCTGAGGCACGCCGCGTTAATGGTCAATCAGAATTAATCAGAAAAATATTTTTCATAATAGGTATTTCTGTCGTTTTCTCCTCACTATAATATTTTCTCATTATTAGAAAGCTATTAAAAGTTTTATATTTTATACAGTGCAAATTATGCACATTAAGCTGAGTGCCTCTGATGATGCTGATCTGATCGTCAAACTTATTCCATGTACCCCAGATAACTCAGGCTAGATGCGAAAGAGTGTGAAATATCGGGTTCGGTATGAATGACCTCACCGCGCCGCGTCGAACTCACGCTGTCTGCACCATCGCTTAGCAATGATTATTTGAAGGCGCGTAAAAAGATTGCCCGCACCAATGCAGTTCTATTATTTATTGTAGTCAAAATATAAAGAAATACATATTAATCTAGAAAAAAATATGTTGAATATTGCGAAAGTGTAAACAAAAGTATTAAACAATCTTTTCATAAAAATGTGAAACACTTTATTTGTAATATATTGCCTAAGAATGTTACTAAAAATTTTATTATCGATTTATTATCTGTATTACCCACAGAACTGGCAAGTAAGCTGAACATCACATACTATAAATAATGTGTTATAAATGACGCATCCTAAAAACCTAAATCTAAATTAAACAACTATGTATACATAAGATAAGAGTATAACAGCGATTATAATTAATATAAACCTTTCTCCTTCAGCGATTGGCCCCATAAAAATTAAACTGTACATGATTACTCATCCAAGCAATTCTTTCTGATATATAGGCACCCAAAACATGAAATAGAATTAGCTCCGTGTCCCTAGTTTACATCATCATGCTTCGCTAGACATACCTGTGTAATTTTCACCTTTATTTTTTTTCCAGCGCTGTTGGCAGTGATACTCAATGGTGTTTGGGTTGCAGCTATCGGTGACAGTAGCTTGGGCAACATCGCGAGGGTGCTAAACGGGTGCATTATTTATCTAACAAATCTTATTGCTCAGGGAATCTAAAAGCAATATATGATTCAAAGTTCAAAACATTTGTCATTTTGCTTCGGATTTTTTGACGATGAAGTTTTAATTTAATGTCATAAGGAGGTTACTATTGGTAACGGATGTAAAACAACTGTCACTCTTGCTGAGAACAGATGTAAAATTCAACTGATTGAACCATAACAATGCTATGTAAAAAGAAAATCATAATAATAGTAAAAATAATAACGATATAAATATTAGTATTATGTGTTTTTTTAAAGGAGAAAATCTGAGATTTTATATCTATATATCTTTTTAATATAAAACATTTATATTAAAAATAAAGTTACAAACCTCGTTTTTAAATCTAATAAAGACGACGTTTGAAGAAAACATAGTATATTTTATTCAAAGTAAAAGCTACTTCTTGTGATTTATCTCTTATTCTTGGCGTTCGTCTGGCCTTCTCACAAAATAAACGCTTTCAGAGACAAAATTCTATTACATATTTTATACTTTAAAATTTACGCATCGTATAATATATAATTTTAGCTCTATATAATCGTATATATTTTTTTCTATAACACTTGCTTTCAAAGTGATCCTTACATAACTTGTAATTAATATTACTTTTTCTAAAGGAACTCCGCTTCCAGCTGCTTTAAACCAAGTGTTAAATCTAAAATGATTGCATTTTATATCATTAAATGAAACAATCAATTATGCAGCTTATAGAGTACTTCTCTGAAAGCGCCATATTTTCATCTATTTCTGCAATAAAGTAAAGTGGGCATTTACGGGCAAGCCAGCGCAGCGCACGGAATAATTTGTGTATTAACAACTTTAATTACTTTCTATCAGGATTTTCATTTATTTTTGACACCCACCTACAGGATTTATTATAAGGTAGAGAAGAACTACTTATACCTCAGTTGATGTATCCTTCCCATATTCCAAATATCGCAGAACGCCATCCAGCGTTCAAACTAATATCGCATAATCGCTGATAAACGGAGAAACGTCTATCGCCGTCCCAGTTCCCATACAAAATGCAAAGGGGGCATGGCGACATGGTTTTTGCCACGTGACATCCTCCCCACTCAGAAAAAACCTGCCTAAATTCCACTGTACACCGTAGAGCGTCCTGCGGTTCATACAATATATCAAAGTAGTTATTATTTGACTCTCTAAATTACCGTGTCGAGGTGCGTTAAATTTTTTCGTAGAAATTACATTTGACTAACATTCCGTTTTCCAATTCAACAAACTCAAGCATACGCGCGCAAATTTGATAATATCGGAATTCTATAGCGTTATTGAGCTAGTCAGAGTCGTATTTAGGACTAGCGTCTTCAGACAGCGGTCTGTTTTAAACTTTCCTGGTGACCTTCGGCGACTGGCCAAATGTCGGCAATAATTAAGTTATTTCGCATAGCTCTCCGCTCGCTTCGCTCGCTACGGGGGCTCAACGAACAGGAACTAACCAAGTGCTAACCAAAACTATCCCAAGGTATATCCAAAATCAAGAAAAAAAAATTACGAACATAACATAAAAAAAGAATTAAAAACATAGCGGGGATCGAACCAGCAACACTCGCATCACAAACACACTATCTAACCACTGACCTATCAGACGGTTGGAAGCAATCCAGTGTACCGCGAAGACATGACTAATTCTGCCGATTCGGCCAACGTCGGGCCGCGTCGTGGAACCGAACAGAAAAGGTCAAAACAGATCGCTGTTGGAAGACGGTACTGTATTTAGGGGGCTGGGGCCACAAATTTTCGAAATAATATAGGCTAAATTTTCCCAGCTTCTCGGTGTTAAATTCAGTTGAATTATGTATTATTTTGCATACTTAGGGATGCTGCTTATTGCAGATGCGTGGACCTAATGAGGCTAACGAAAAGAATCAAAGGCTAAAGAGACTACGAATTGTCTAGTGATGATGAGGAAGAAGATTCATATCACATTTACGACAGCGATGGTGAGTCAGATCCAGATTTTGTTCGCAGCGAAGCTTCAGATACCGGGGAACGGATGATGGGTTTAAGGAAATTCCTAACTGAAGAATTTCTTATCAATTTTACATTATCAGATTTTGAAAACGACGATCGAAGCCCCAGTTATCTGATGCTGAACCAGAAGACCTTGGCCCGGAACGTAATGGTGATCGCAACCGCACTATACCAGAAGACCAACAGATCTAATTCGCACTTTCGATTTCGATGAAGACAGTGTTGGGGTCAAAATAAATATTGACCAAAATTCCCCACCCCTTGATGTTTTCGAGTCATTGATTACGCCGCAAATAGGGAACTATTTAGTGCAGTGCTCAAACAATTATGCCGTATTCCAAACCAACCAAAAACAAGGAATTGCAGAACAGCAACTATTCGACCAATAACAGTCGACCAGCTCAAGGCCTTTGTATTCTTTGTCTACTTCAAGGCCAAGTTTTAACTTGCAACGTCCGTAGATTTTTTTCTTTCAAAGACCCCCTTTATTATCATCCTGTATTTCTTTAGAGTTTACATCTAGAACAAAAAAGGCAGATACGAGATAAATTTTTATCAGTTAGCGGTATCTGATGTGTACGTGATAAATTTGGATATGTACAATGGGCAGGATACTGAAATTAATGGTGGAAATCGAGGTGGCAATTCTACAACAGAAAACTTAATTCTTCGTCTAAGGGAACCTTACCTACAAAAACGATACGAGTTATTTATGGACAATTATTATAATAGTCTTACATTGTCCGAAAAAATATTAGAACTGAAGATGCATTCTAATGGTACCCTTAGGTCTAACCGCCTTGGTATGGGTAATCCCAAAAACTTAGTGAAAAGAAAGTTAAAGCGCAATGAAGATTTTTGGGTGCGCAAGAAGGACGTGCACGCGTCTAAATGGAAAGACAAACGTGAAGTTTTGACGCTTCGAGAAATCATCCTGGTATTATTACAGTAAGAAACAAATATGGCCAAGAAAAACTTAAGCCCAGAGAGCTAGCTTCTTACAACAACCATGTTATGGTATACAAAATTATCTCATACCTTCTGGATATGACTACGTGGAATTCTTTTTACTTGAAAATATTGCAAAGGACACTCACGAAAATGCCGATTTTTGGGATCTAGAGACATCCTCATTAAATTTTTACGTCAGTTACCCGCAGATGAAGATATTTTTGGAAAAACAAGTACCTCATATCCGCCATCGCCATTCTGAACAAAATAAAAATCAAAATGTTGTTCAGACCCAAGAAAAAATCTGACCCGAAAAAAATCCAGGGTCTCCTGGACAAAAATCGACAAAAAAAATCTGTTTTTCAATAACGCAGGATATGTTCCAACAAGAAAATCAGGCGAGAAACAAGCTTCAGGTGTAAAGGTTACCTTGGGAAACCTCCTCTGTGCGCAATATACTTTGAAGAATGGCATCATACACAAAGGCAATAGTTTTTATTTTAGATTTTTGGTGTTTTTTTTTACGTTTTGTTTAAAATCAGTTTTTCAGTCGTGAATAAGTTTTGAAATAAAGTTAAACAATTTGTAACGAAAAAATCTACTAGCTATGTCCAAATTATTTTAGAAAAATGGCATAACCTAGGACAATTGTTTTTATTAGTTGGTTTTATTCGTGTTCTTTAATTATGTGTTTTATACCCTTTGTTTGAGCTCCTACTTCAGAATAATGTTACTTTATTCAGTGGCGTAACCAGAAAGAGAGAGGGAATTCTGTATTGAGACATATTTATTATATTTGCCAATAAATTGAATAAAAAATAATTTTAGAGGGTCTTAAAATATTTACCATAACTTCTAAGGGATTCTGAGGGGGGCCGCTCCCTACCCTCTGGCTACTCCTCTGATTTATATAATTTTTTTAACAATACGTCTATTGGCGTCATAGCAATTTTCCCTTTTCAAATGTGGCAGGTATCGGCGTCAATTTTCAAACACCTGTAAAACAAAATTTTTTACTTTTTTTCAAATTCTGAGTGGTTTGCTATATTTTAGAAGGCAATCCGAGCCCTAATTTGTTCAAAAGTACCAGTGTCATTTTTAGTCTATGGACAAATCGACTTTCGTGTGAAAGTCGTGCCAACTTTGTGCCGATAAGCTAACTTTGTTAAGGGGAGCCCATAGATCACGTTCTGACTTGTTGTCATCCTCGTAAATTCGTTTTTAAAAAAATATGGCGGATTCAATATGGCGGAAAACCGTCTATTCTAAAAAATTGTAACTTTTTACTTTTTATCTGATTTCGATAAAAAAATTTTAGAATACTTCGCTTGTAATATATTTTATGAAAAAAAAAATATAAAATTAAAGAAACAAATTTTCATTAAAAAAATAAAATCTTAAAAAATAAAAAACAAAAAAAAATGTTTATTTAAGTTTTTTTTTGAAAATTATTGATTTAGCAAAAAAAAAGTTTAAGTAAAAAAGATTGCCGATTAGATCCTTAGTTCAAATTAGGTTCAAACAGTACATTCAGTTAAGTAGTTTTTGAGATGTTAAAATAACTCGTCAAAAATAGGGATACTAAGCTATATTTGGGATTCATGATATTATCCAAAACTACAAAACCTCTTAGCAAATAATCTAAATTTGTTGAATAGGCCTAGCATATCAAGTTTAAACCTCTTTTTATTCTAGAATATGCGTTTTTAAACAAATATGGCGATTTCAAAATGGCGGAAATGTGTATTTCTAAGTATTTATAACTTTTTTATTTTATATCCGATTTTGATAAAACAAAGTTTGAGATACTTTTTTTGTAATAGGTATATTTATGATAAAAAAAATAAAAAAATTGAATTTTAATTCTTATAAAAAAAAAACAAAAAAAGCAGCAATTTTGACGCCTAGTTCAAATTGGGTTCAAACATTCCAATCGGTTAAGTAGTTTTTGAGTTATGTTAAAATAACGAGTAAAAAATGGGGGTTTATGGGCTTATTAATGATAATATCAAAAAATGGGAAAGCATCTGGGAAGTAATTCAAATTTGTAAAACGTGCCCAGATCAGGTTTTATAGCCATACCAGAAATATATTTTTTTACGGACCGGCATTTAAAAAAAATATATTTAAGTATTTTAAAATTTAGTTCTCCCAACAACATTTTTTATAAGAACTTAATTATAAATAGAAATTAAAAATCGGTTGTATTTACGCAATATTAAAAAAAACTACAAAAACATAAACAGGCTCTGAACAGGTTCAGGTACTATACTCCATGATTTACAGCTGCTTCTCCTATTTAAAAAAAAAATTGAAGGCATTAAAAATTTCACTGTGCTGATATTACCAAAAGTCTTCATCAGAAGTAGCAAGCAGTTCGTCATCGAAATAATTATATTAAGCTTTTCAGTATTAAGGCAACCAAAATCCAAACAACTGTACGCGCCGTCGGAACAGGCTAATAAATTTCGTTCTCGAGATACAAAAAACTACCCCTTTCACCCGTTAAGGGATGATTTTTTGCAATTTGTTTTTGCTTATCCGTAACTATCTAACACTGAAAAACCACATATCTTTAGATATCACCGTTCTCAAAATATAGAACACTACCCCTTTCACCCCCTTAACCGATGTTTTATTTCAACAAATTATTTTTGCTGTTGCTTAGCTATCTAACACTGAAAACCGCATGTCTGTATATATCTCCGTTCTCAAGATACAAAAAACTACCCCTTTCACCCCCTTAAGGGATGATTTTTTTTTAAACAAATTATTTTTGTTTTTGCTTACCTATCTAACACTGTAAACCGTATGTCTCTAGATATCACCGTTCTCGAGATACGAAAACTACCCTTTTAACCCTTCCTAGGGGTTGAATCGGGTCATCCCAACCAAAACAATGCATTGTCATCGGAACTGAATCAACCTGCCAAATTTCAATTCCCTGCGATAAAGGGAAGTGGTTCTAATTCAGCTTAAAAGATTTGACCACACAGACACACGAACACGGCAAGTTAAATAAAAGCTTGTAAAAAATACTCTATTTCGTTTTATGCGACAATGCTTGGCAACACCGATGCACAAGGGAAATGTTTTAGGGAGAATGGCGGATTCTATTTAAATGAAAATAATTGAGTTGTGTAATATAGAGTACCTATCTACTGGCGCTTAAATCTGATTTTTTAACTTTTCTTACCTTTGTATATTTCTTAAAGAATGTTCTGAAGCAGTGCTTGTTGTATATTTATCTTTCTTTTGACATATTACACAGAAACACAACTTAATTTCTTCAGACAACACTAATAGAAAATCACCTGATTATGCATAACTAGCAGGCAATTGGCCGCGCGGGCCGCCAAACTAAGAAAAGCCTTCGCGCGTCGGTCTTTTTGCTGACAACCAATTTGTTTTTTCATTGAAATATATACATCATATCGAAGAAAAATGTTTACTCTACAAGTGTTATTTAAAACTTTTTTTAAAATGTTGCCTTAATATAGTTGCAAATGGCTTCTGAAAATAAATAACTGCTTAAAAAAGATAAAAATTAAGTTTTTTATTTTTTATGACAAAATGAAGCAAAATTTTAAACTTTTTTATAGAATATAATTTTATCGTGTGTTTTCACTGAATCATCTGCTGTCATTTTTGACTCTCTATGATAATTTTTAAGAAAGTTACAGCGTTTTTATTAGTGTCACGCAAAAAAAAAAAGTGGTGGGGGCATTAGCTTGAAAAAAACGCATTTACCAGAATGACAAGTCAAAACGTGATCTATAAGCTACTCTTAACAAAGTTAGCTTATCGGCATAAAGTTGGCACGATTTTTACACGAACTCCCTCCCCTTTCTGCCCGATTTGTCCATAGACTATTTTGGCACCGATCACCTTTTTTACGATTCATCAACGTGTTAATAAAACCAAAATTATTTTTTATACATAAAACATGCTATATTATATATTCTGTCATAATAACAGCCTTCATATCCTTATTTCAAAAACATATAGTTTATTAATACTTTCACCCGTTTTTGGGACATTTAACTTTAAAATATAATAATTCAATCGATATTGACATTAGATTGCCTTGAAAAGCAAAGTTTGGTAATTTTGTATCAATTAAGTTTATGCCCATGTATAGAAAAATGAACTCGTAGAAACCGATTTTCCCGTGCTTTCATTGCTTGAATGAACCTCACGCGCGCACGAAAAATCTTTATTTTCAGACTCGTAATGAAATATGCTATTGCGTGGAACTATCAAACTTACTATACTATGTAAAAAATTATAACTGTTTTAAATGGTTATTTTTTATCCCCACTTCTGGTTGAATAATTTAAATAAAAGCACTTATAACCGGACATTTTCAAAACCGCAAAATTACAAAAGTTTCTAAAAAATAATATGTTGGAACGTTTAAATAATTATGTAAGCTCTCGCACTATAGATATCGCCGCACGAGCATCACGAATCTAAAATATCAAATGCAGTCTCTGACTATATCCTCGGATGGCTGGCCATCCGTAGGGGGCGGATATTAATATAAACTCCTTATGCACGCGTTAAATAGGCACCTGGCGTGGCCTTATCTGGGCCTGCACCTCAAAATAACATGCAAACATTAATAAACGCATAATACTTTTACAATTTACCTTACCTCTTTAAACTAAAATAGAATGATTTAATTAGTTGTAAGATTCTGGAAAATTGCCTTACTTACTGTTTTTCCTTTTTATTTCAGTCGGACAGTATAGTTATTGTTTTCTTTTTATCTTAATTGATTTGACGTCAAGAGGAAACAAATTATTCAGGCAAATTTATGGAAATAATTCGATTTTCTGTTCACCTATCTGATTCATTTAATATCTTTTTATGCTAGTGTTCCAATTAGGAAATATAATTGAATGGAACTAATTGTGATCAATAATTCAATCATTTTTATTATTTTTTTGACTTGAATTGATTTAACTTCTAGTTTTATTGATTATATTTTTATTGCGAAGCCTAAACAAAAGCGATTTTAAACAATTACAAACTGTGGCCTACAAGTTAGTGACGCCTTTGAATATATTTAATCACCCTTCTTACTCTCGGGTATTTGATCTAGGGCTAGCTAGTTCTGGCCTACGCATCTTTAATTTTAAATATTCTTAACTTAACTTCACTTAGTTTCACTTTCTACCAATCCGAGACAAAGTTAGAAAATTAAAATTAGAAGATACAAAGGGTGGCACCATTTGCCAAAAGTGTTTTTTGTATGAAATGCTATTTCTACCTTACAATTAATACGTATCCACGTTTCAGCTGATTTATGCGAGCCTGAAAAGAACCCAATAATCAAGATAATAAAAGTAAAAAATCGGAATCTATTAATTTTTATTACCTGTCTATTGGAACGACATGGAACAAGAGATCATGATTCAACAAAAATACCACTAGTTTAATAGCCAACAGTTCTGCAAATGATATGCATATATCAAGATTATATTTTGATTTATTTAACTTAATGTACCTGTATGCCTACTTCTCGGACACCTACAAAGCCACATAACTGGAAATAGCAATTATTAAATAATATTTCTAATTTACATAATGAAAAGGCTGATTTTATCTAAAAATGATAATATATATTCTAAATTAATTTATACCTTTAATTGTGTTTTCGTTCTTCTATAACTAACGGTTTGCGGTGGGAAAACTATCCCATTTTTCACTACTGGTAATAAATAAGAATGTTTTTTATAAACATGATCAAACTAAAAACTGTAAACTTCTTTAAAAAGAGACCAATTAAAAAATTAAACTAATGGCCTACGAATATTCAAAAGCATGGGTTCACTCGCACCATCAAAGTTGAACAAAATAATCGATGCCTGTGGGCCCCTTGGGCATGCTAATTATAGGAAAAAGAAATAATTTACTTATCTGTCTGTTATAGGCTTTATCATTATTTCTAGAATATTAAAAGCTGTTTGCTTCGTTAAACGACACCATTAAAGGATCACCCAATTTCATGAAAATTATTTTCTCATTCTTTCACGTTCTAAAGTATCATATTGAAGCTAATAACTCTATTACAAAAATAACACTCAGTCTCAAGCTTGAACTTAATACGTGATTTTGAAAGACAATTATTATTATGCTTATTATTTAAACATGTTTTTAAAACATTCAGTAATCATTCAACAAATTTTAGTATAAAAGAGCGCACAAACAGAGTAAAAGAGAACTTGATACAGTAAGTAGTACCTTAATGGCAAACGCTCTCTGATAATAAGATCAAACCTATTTCCTCCATCCAGACTCAAATAGTACCTGTACGGCGAAGACCCTGGGCACAGCTTACCAAACAATCAGCTAGCCGACTCTCCTGTCAAAGTGGAAATAAAAATCTGACGTGACCGACGCCATTTCGGGTTAAAACTCAGGGCCGGGATAAGGAGTATTCAATTTTAAATAGACAGGATTGGAGTTTTGATATTAAGTATATCTTATTTTAAGCGGGAAGAAAGGAAATATAAACCACTGAAATCATAGAAATATTGATTTATTTTACAAAAATAACTATTTAAGGTATAACATAGGTTTGTTATCAAATATGTAACTATATAAAATAAAATAACGGGCTCTCAAGAACAATAGGATGATCATTTTTTGAGGATTCCTCGAATTCCCTAAAAATCGTAGGTACTGCATTGTGGTTTAAACGACAAAACTGACTGTTTGTAAACATTTTTGGATCGAAATGGATACTGTAAAGCCTGTAGTTCTGATAAAGTATGTCACTGTCCATATTTAACAAGTCTTTTCTTTGACTACTTATGAGCCATGTCCTTGCCCTAAGACCACATATTATATTATACCAAAGAAAAGTAATAGAATTTTCTTTGATCTTTGATTATACATAAAAGGACACACCTCTTGTATAAATGTAAAACAACCTTTTGTAAGCGATTTAGAGGTACATGTATTTGAAGCTAATATTTAATATAATTTAAGGTTTAAAAAGCTATGGATATGAGTTTTATATTATGTTAATTTTGTACATGGCGGCCTTTTTAAGAGGGGCCTATACATTATCTCGAAAACTACGGGGGTTGCAAAAAAAACTAAATACAAAAGTTGTTCATAGTAAAATGATCTTTATTTTTTTGCTTGTTTTTTTTGTATTTTTTTAATTGTCACTTTGTCATATACAGGGTGGTCAAACAAAGTTAAATTTTTTAATGAAGCACCCTATATTTTATTATATTTTTGGATTCTACTTAAAATTCTCAGAATATTTGATGTAGAGATAGTACTTTCACAGCTATAAACAGTTGAAAATCGGTACTTTGGCTAAGTTTCACCTTGGTAGCAAGAAGACCATTAGAGATGAAGTAAAATAAATTTCACATTTCGAGGTACCAGATTTGGTACCCATCGTACCACCTGCCAGTTAGTACCGTCAGATAGCTCTTGAGAAGTTAAGATGGGAATGTGAAATTCAGTTTGCTCAATCTCTAATGGTATTTTTGATACCAGGGTGAAAAGTGACCAAAGTACCGATTTTCAACTGTTTATAGCTGTGAAAGTACTAACTATAGAGGTATAACATCATACTTCAAATATGCTTAGAATTTTAAATAGAATCCAGAAATGTAATAAAATATAGGGTGTTTCATTGAAAAAAATATAATTTTGTTTGATCATCCTGTATATAAAAAAGTGTCGATTAAAAAATATAAAAAAAATAAAGATTATTTTACTAGGAACAACTTTTGTATTTAATTTTTTTTTTGCAACCCCCGTTGTTTTCGAGATAAGTTATAGGCCCCTCTTAAACGGGCCACCCTGTACAATAATTGTTTTTTCTACAGCCGTGCGCAAAATAACTAATTAGTAATTTCAAATGAAATCGCAAAATCGACGAACGCCGCGGCATCCTTATTTTATGCTCTAAAGCGTACATGAAAAAGAAAATTCTCACTTTTTCCGTCGAGTGTGCTATGGATAGTGATGGCAACCAAAAGTATAAATAAATGACAGTCGTGCATTTGTTACAATGGATGCTGGCACTCCTTCTCTAAATATGCGCGAATATAAATGCGAAAAATGACAAGTCATCTGCAAATTTCAGAATAAGTAGAGAGAAAAATGTGCATTTAATTTAAAAAAATGCGGCTATAGAAAAAGTTCTGTGTATTTTTTGAACGCGAAGTAAGATTGCCATTTTCGAAAGGTTAACGCGCTCCACGGTTCAAGCGGCAATCCGTTACTTTACGCTCTAAAAACACAAATAACTATTAAAACAATTAATTTGTTTAAGGTAATTTGTAACATAATCTTCATTTTAGGATAAACAATATCATAGTAAGAAGTATTACATTCAAAATTACTTACATTTCAGTAAAAACAGCTATGCTTACATTAATGAAATATATTTCTAGGCTAGAAAAGTACATCATTTTTAAGATGCTTGTCAAAAAAACTTACCTAATGGCATGTTTGGGAAATCTAAACAAAACTTATTTTCTTGTTAGATTCATAGCTTTTCGCACTGCAGTTTTTAGCGGCACAAACGTGTCCACCTTGCGGTTTATCCATTTCTATTATATACAAGCACAGATATTATAAAATAAGTAGTTTGTTCAAGAACGTATGTACACTGTTAATTACTGTAACTAGAAAACATATATACCTAAACTGAAACTACGACACTGGCTAACACAAACAACTCATCTGACATGACCACGAGCGACGAGCCAACACTGTCGAATTTGATAGATTTTAACCCAGAATGGCGGCCTGCGCGAGGAAATGCGCATAACGTTCAAATTTTAAGAGTTGGATAGCTGATTGTTTGGTAAGCTGTGCCCTGGGCCTAACCCCACTATATCTACGTAACCACCATTCAGGTCAAATAGTACTTTTACAGGAAACGCCTTAAAAATACGTCAGTTCAAAACAAATGTTAGCTACTTGAATTCAAAACTTCGCCAGTCTCTAGTAAATAAAGCAATCCTCTTAAATTTAATGGATCTTAAAGCATATTGAAGTAAACTTAAAACTAATCAACCTAAGTCTGAAAAGCACCCGTCATTATTAGCTGCTCCCTATCGCATCTTTCCCTTCTGATTATTAGATATACTATTTCGAGTCGTCAATAGTCATATACATATGTTTTAAATGAAGCGAATTTATATTCTCCATCATCATCTAAACTTATTTATATCATCTGAGATTGATTTCTTGTAAAAGACTGTGCGTTTGTTGTTACTCTTAAAGCAGATGTGTCAAACTGAAAATTAAAAAATCACCATGTCCATTTGGACATTTTCAATAGATCGGCGCGAATGTTTAAATAATTATAAATAATTTTAAAATACAGAACACAGAAAACACTTTTACTTTGTAATATTAATCTCGCCATGTTGAAATTTTCACTTTTGTCGTGTGGTCTTAAGCACACGGTGCTTTTTTAGAGTGCCTATTAACGTATCATTTATTTGAATCCACCCCTGTGTACGGGGTGCTTCATCAAGATAACCGATGGCATGCGGCAGCACGCGACCTAAAAGGCAGGTCAGTCCCATCCCTTCCTCGCGGGCGCCTTTTATTTCCTTATGGGTCATCGTACGATCTACTTCTGATCCCAACTCTTTTTTTTTAATTTTACATTTCGTTTATTTGTTTTTCGTTTCGATTGATCTGAAGTGCGTTTTATTAACAGTATACCATTAAAACTATCAAAGTGTTATTGAGACACCTTGTAAATTAGTGAAGAAAAAATGGACTTATTAGTGATGTACAGTTTTTGCGTGTTGTGGACTTATTATTTTGGATAACATTTTTATAGGTACAAGTTATAAACTACTAGTTAAATAAATAGAAGCGAAAATATTATCAGCATATACTAAAATACATTTTTGATATGGAACTTCATATAAACATTTGTCCAAAAATGTTTATTGTAATGTTTTTGTTTTCCTAAATTAATCATATTTGATTTCGCGATAATTAATTCATAATTAATTGGTAACGATTTTGGCAAAGCGATTAATTGAACCAAAATGGATGATAATTGATTCACATTTGAATAGAGTAAGCTAATTTAGGAATCATTAAAGACATACATTTAAAATTTTAAAATTTAGCCTAATTAACAATTCGTCTTGCAAACGATTTCACTGAAATAAGTACAGAGACCTAAAAGAAAATATTTTTCTCAGTGAGAGATATTGCTGTCTTTGAAACTGCCGCTCAATTCAAACATTAAACCAACCAATTTTTTTACATTTGAATCAAAATTACATTTCTGTTAAGACGGCAAGAAACTAGAATATATTAAAAATATTTTTATTCTGTAATGTAGAACGTATCCCCAAAACCCAAAAAAATTTTCAAATCGATTTTCAAAATAACAGAGGAAATTTCATGGCTTATCGACTAGGCTACCGGGTGTTTTCAATACCCTGCATGTATTTTGTATGTACATACAGGCTAGTAAATAAATTTTATAAACCGGAAAATGTACACATTTGTTTTTCTTTTTTAAAGTCACCTTCAAATGATTCTTACTAAAAATGTAAAAAATACATTTTAGGATTTTTGATAATTTCAGTTTTGTTCGAAATATCACTTTTTGCGATAAAAGGTGACTTTTGTATTCATCAGGCTCGAATTGAAGTGAAGCATTACTTTAAAAAAAAAGACGATTATCACCTTTGCAGACATATTTCTACACTACAAAATCAAATCCAGAACATACATGATGCTTAAAAATGTACAAAATGTCAGTAAAACATCCATGGTGATTTACAAAAATTAGTTTTGCTTTACTAATATTTTGTAAAACTGTAGAGTTATGTTTGCGAAGGGGATATTGTTTTTTTTTTAATTTATGATTACTTCAGGGTTCCAGGGTAATAAATTTTAAAAAACACCCTTTTTTCTTGAAAAGTCTTATTTCGGATAAAACTGAAAATAGCAATAAATTGCCGAACTTTTCTTTTACGGTTTAGCCTAGTCGATAGGACATAAAAAGCGACCTAGTATTTTGAAATCTGCATAAAAAATCTTCTTTAGTTTTGGAGCTACGCACATTAAAAACATACTAAAAATGTTTGATACAAAAGTAGATCGATCTGGCACGGGGGGGATTTTATTGTGGTAATTTAGTGTACACAGTCATTGTAATAAACCGTTGCAGGTTGCAGCGGTCAGCCGTTTTTGCTGCTGATTTTAAAGCTTAGGCCTCAAAACCGACACGAATATCTCATTAATATGAAATTTTCGGAAAAATGTATAAAAGTCGATGATACCCCTCCTAATTTGGAATAAAAAGTTTCTTATGACATTTTTCGTCCAACATTACGGAGAAAATTTGAAAAAGGAGATTTTTTTTTAAATAAATTTATTTACCACCCTGTATTTGTTTTTGAAATTTTTACTTTTAGGACGGTAACATGTAAATGGTTCCCATTAACCGTTTCCAAGATTAAAACGAAATTTTCTTTTTATTTTCGAAAAATGTTTTATTCCGCTCGATCGTACGATGTTTCGTTTTTTTCTTAATTGACCAAACGTGATTTTTATATGTTCTCAATTTTCTCGGTAGGTAACGGAAAGAAATATCTTAAATCGGTTTAGGCCAGTATCTGCGACCTCTCATGGTCGATCGAAAGGCCTCTATGATATTTTTCGTTAGGACGTCAAATAAGGCAGGTATTCGAAACAATATCATTCTCGTATCAAAATTGAGCATTTTTCTTCAGATTTGGCTACGAAATAGAGAATTTCGTGGTGGATGATCTTTTTCATTCCGAATACTTTAGGATGGGGATTTTGGGTGTGCACAGTTTGATTTTTGCATCGATAAGGTCATACTATTTGATGGATATTTGGAAACAAGAGAATTTTTTTAAATATAATTTTTTTACGACCCTGTATACGATTTTGAAAATTTTATTTTTATGATAGTAACGTGTAAATGGATCCCTTTAAATTGTTAACACTAAAAATGTTTCTATTTTCCTATTATGGGGTATCAAATCACGAAAAAGTGCATGCTACATTTGCCACACATGACGTCAGACGCGTGAGAGATCGTGTAAGTTTGTTTATGTGGACGGAATCGGTTCAAATAACAAAAATAAATTAATATTAACTGAAACTAAACGAAAGTTGATTGAACGACAAACTCAAACTAACCAAAAGCACCAAAAAGGGTTAAAATGTATCAGAACAGATTAAAATAATAAAAGTAAGTAAAACTAACTCAAAGTAACCGAACCTTGGCGATTAACCATAACTAACCAAAAACATTAAAATTGGTTATAACGTATCTACTAACCGACTAACCGATGACCGCCGGTTGATTGAACGACTAACCAAAATCACCAAAAAGGACTAAAACGTATTGAAACAGATTAAAAATATCAAAGTAAGTTAAACTAATCAAAACGGACCGCATTTTGGCGACTAACCAAAACTAACCAAAATCATTAAATTTTGATTATAACGTATCGGAGCCTGTCCAAATGACTAAATTAAATTAAAACGTACTAAAATTATCCGAGAGTTGACTGACCATTACCCAAAACTAACCAAAAGAACCACAAAGGGGTAATAATTATAATAATAATTACATTACATTTTTACCAATTTGTAGACAAAGCTAGAGATAGAGTACAATATACACAGGTAGAATACAAAACAACAGACAAAGCGTATCGACACAGTTTAACAAATTAATGTAAGTTAAAATGAACCAAAACTCACCAAAAATATTTTAAATTGGTTATAAAGCATCGGAACCGGTTCAAATGATTAAAATAAAATAAAACTAACTGAACGACTAACCAAAAGCAATCAAAAGCGCCAAAAATGGCTAAAACGTATCGAAACAGATTAAAAATATTAAAGTAAATTCAAATTAGCCCAAATTAACCGAATTTTGGCAACTAACCAAAATTACCCAAAAACATTAAAATTGGTTATAACGTATGGGAACCGGTTTAAAGGACTAAAATAAATTATAACTAATAGAAACTAACCGAAAGTTAATTGAATAACTAACCAAAGGTAATCAAAAGCACCAAAACGGGTTAAAATGTATACAAATAGGTTACACATATTGAAGTAAGTTAAAACTAACCAACACGAACCGAATTTTAGCAACTATCAAAAATATTAAATTTTAGTATCACGTATCGGAGATGCATACTTCTTCGGATTCATGAGTGATTTTTCAAGGTCGCGTCACGACACGGAACATTTTTGTGAACGTCTCGGCACGGTTTATGAAAAATTGATTATAACGTATTGAAACCAGCTCAGATAAGTAAAATAAATTGGGCCATGTTATGCAAAAAGCTTCCAAGCTTACAAGATATCCGTGGTTGAAATTTTTTTTAAATCATAAATTATGACACGTTTTTATTGTTATTTTTTCAAAAATAAGAAAAAATTTGTGGCTTGGAAGGATTTTGCAAAATAACAAAAATCGAAAACAAGTAACAGCAAATTTTTATATTTAAGAATAATGAAAGGAAAATACAAAATTCGGTTAACTTAAGCATCTACACTGTATCAACATTAAAATCTAGCACATCCACGTCGAATCCATCTACATCCTCAACAATATTTTTGCCAGATTTGAAGTTGGTATAAAAGGGCAGAGCATCTGCCGGTATAAGATGCATCATTTCTTGCAGGTTCTTAAGTTTGCTTAGAATCTGTTATGGTAGTTTCTTGTTAAGCATCATCAGTGTCATTAATTGCATGTTCCAATATATTTAGTGCATTATTATTTGTCCATTGTTCAACCACTTCAGTTTCTGTTTTGTCCAAAATTTTTAACT
>MU190185.1:2461-45324 GCA_016904865.1 Pissodes strobi | reverse complement strand
GAATTTATTTCAAAACCTCAGCGGGACTTGCATTCTAATGGGTGACCTTAATGCACTTCATCAATCATTAGGCGGCTCCACCAACAACTCGAGTGGAAAAGCATTGTTAGAATTCTTGGATGAAATGATTAGTAACAGTTCCCATACCAGTTTACATAATACAACAGCGAATCCTCTAGACATAGCACTTATGGACCCCTTACTGGTTCCTTATTGTTCATGGAAGGTTTTATCAGATTGTGCAAATAGTGACCACTTTCAGACTGTTTGTGAGATAAGTTATAAAAATTGTAACAAAATATTTTTCTCTACGTATCCAATCAAAGATTTTTATAGAGCAGATTGGCACCATTACCATGACTTATTGACAGTAGAATCAATGTCCTTACAAGACGACACCTCTTTTGCGCAGTTAAATCAAATCATTAATAAAGCGGCATCTCTTGCCATCCCAAACAAATAACGCAATGTTACCAGTGTAGTGAGTAATCCATGGTGGGATAATCACTGTACTATGGTGTTAAAAAAACGAAAAAAGGCATTACAAAATTTTAAGCAAACCCCAAACATAGAAAATTATTTAAAAGCTAAAAGAGAGGTTGCATGTTCTAAAAGATTATTAAAAAAAAAGAAAAAAGAAAAATTCATTGAATTTTGTTCCTCCTTAAATAGAAATTCTGATATAGCTTATATATGGAATAAAGTTAAAGCCTTTGCCGGAAAGAGAGTTACAAATAATTCGTCTACGATCTCGGATAATGTACGGTTAAATCTTCTGAAAAATCTGGCTGTGACTCGCATTTCCCCCGAATTTTCCTTAGAAGAAGTTTATCCCAACGAAATAAAACTCTTTACTTTAGACGAACTAAAATTAAGCATTCAAGGAAAAAAAGCTCAGCTCCTGGTATAGATGAAGTCTCATACCTCATGATACAAAAAGCTCCAGACAAAGTTCTGAAAATATTACTCAATATTTATAATAATATTTTGAAGGGTGATTCAATACCTAGCCCCTGGAAAGAATATAATATAATTTGTCTTCTCAAATCAAACAAAGATCCGAAAGTTTCTAGTAATTATAGACCAATTGTTTTATCATCATGTTATTTGAAAATTTTAGAAATAATGATTAAAAATAGGCTACAATGGTCTTTGGAAAAAGAACTGCATTTTTCTTGGTATCAGACAGGTTTTAGGAAGGGACAAGGGACCCATAACGCACATGCACTATTAATCTCTAGCATTTCCCTGGCATTGAGTCAGGGTTCTTCAATAATTGCGATTTTCTTAGATATTAAAGCGGCTTTTGATCAAGTTGATATTTATTTATTATACGAGAAATTAATAAACATAAGAACTCCGCCGGAAATTACAAATCTTATATTTAAAATACTTCAAAATAGAATCCTATACTCAAGAAACAATGACGGTAAATTCTTGGGACCCCAAGTTGCCAACTCTGGACTCCCCCAGGGATCACCCCTAAGTACATTACTCTTTAACATTTATATAAAAGAACTTTTTAATATTTTACCACATCAAGTAAAATTAATAGGATATGCAGATGATTTAACCCAGATATGTCTACTGTCCTTAAAAAAGGACACTTGTTACAGGTTTCTTTATCCATCGTTGTTATAAATTAGATCGAATTCTTGACAGATGGCGCTCTAGACGGACAATCTAAAATCCTTGCTTGACACGTTTATGAAGATGAAGTATTTGCAGTGTTTACGATCGGTTTCAGGAGTATTGATTGAATTTCGAAAGCTTCGCAATAAAATATGGCGTATCCAGTTGATCTTCGACCCGTTGGGTAAGTTTTCTTATTGCATTTTTGTTTATTATTGAATGTAATTGCAAAAATATACATCATGTAGGATCAAACAAACACATTTTAGAAAAATCCAATACAATTATTCGATAACTGCTTAGAAAACCCATATAAAAGTGGGCTGTCCTTTTTTAAGGACGCTAGGCATATACGGCGTCATTGCAATTATTTTTTTCTTTATAGTGGCCTCACTCTGAATGAACTCCTTCTTAGTTTAGAAGAAGATGAAGATAATTTGTCAACCTTCAATGAAGTAGATATTGCAATAATGTCGCCAACCAATTCCTGTCAAGATCTTACTGATGAAGACTCGGGGGACGAGGACGTAATGACAGCAAACAACTTACCTGGAAGTCAACTTAGATCTGAAGCTGAACTAATGAACCTATCCGAAGAGAATGTTGTTGACGATTATGATGACGAAGACTATATTGACTGCGATTATCGCTCGTGTGACAACAAAGTAGTTATTGTTAAATGGCACGACAATAATACTGTAAATGTTGCCTCAAACAATTTACCGGTAAAGCCGTTCCATCAAGTAATAAGATATTCACAAAAGGAGAAAAAACGAATGACTGTAAATCAGCCTCATAATATATTTTTGTATAACAGCTTTATGGGAGGCGTGGATCGTTGCGACCAAAATATTAGTTTGTACCGAACTTTCATCCGGGGAAAAAAATGGTATTTTTGTTTGATTGCCTATTGTTTGGATATTGCGGAACAAAATGCTTGGCAGCTACATCGGATGCAAAATGCTAACGGTCCAGGAAAATTAGACCATCTAATGTTTCGTAGACAGGTAGCATTGACTCTACTGGAATCTAACAAAAACAGCAAAAAAAGAGGCAGGCCTTCTTCTCTCGAAAATGTCGAAACACATTTAGATAACCACTTGTATTTAGTTATAACAGTTTTGAATAAACTATTTTTCTAGAACGCCTTTTTTTCTGCAATTATTTTTAGACTTTATGGGTATTTTCCTACTGTCCTTTTTTAAGGACACCTTCAAACGTCAATAACAATCTAAAATAAATGAATTTCAGATATTTTTACAATAACTTTATACCATTTCTTTAACAAATATATACATAGTTATTACCAAAAATAAAATAAAAAAATAATTCAGGCATATCTGGGTTAATACTATTCGTGGAAGGCAGGAACTTTATCCAGATAAGAGAAAAAATTGTCAACGCCTTGTATATCTTAATTAACTGGCTAGAAGAAAATAACTTACCATTGTCACTGGACAAATGTGAAGCTATATGGTTTAACAAAAATAATAGACAGAATATGATTCCTCCCATTAATATAAGAAATACACCCATCCAATTTAAAAATGAAGTTAAATATCTTGGATTAATCCTTCAGAAAAATTTACGGTGGGATAAACATATTGAATAGATCACTGGTAGGATACGTAAAGGCCTTAATATAATGAAAACTTTTTGTAGTTTGGTGGGGAGCAGACCCAAAAACTTTAATTAACGTTTATAATGGGTTGGTTAGATCACATTTAGATTACGGATCCATATTTTCTCAACCTAATAGTAAAACTAACCTTAACAAATTGAACTCCTTACAATTTCAAGCTTTAGAATTGCTCTGGGATGTATGAGATCCACACCGACAAACACCCTGCTTGCGGAAGCCGCAGAAATTGACTTGGAACATAGAAGAAGATTGCTAGCGGTTAAGTTCTTATCAAAAATATTGTGTATTAGTAATCACCCGCTTATTGCTATTATTAATAAAATTAGAATACTAAGCTCCGTGAATGCAGGTTATTGGAGAAACAAAGAAAATCCCTACTTGGTCCAAGCCAATAATAATTTTTCACCCTATCTTAAAAACCTATATGTTTCAAATAACTATGCAATCTTTGAAACTAGCTTACATAATCAGATTAGAAATATTAAAACTATAAACTTTACCTTGAGTAAAGAAGATATATATGTTAATATAAAATTCCTACCGCTTTATAGAGAAATATAAAATCACACACACATTAGTTTACACAGATGCCTCCAAGAACTCATTAAGAGCTGGTTTTGGTATTTATATTCCGGATTTAGACTTCAAATATTCCTCCAGGCTACCTAATAATATATGTATTTGCACAGCGGAGACTATAGCTATATATGAGGCTGTAAAGACTATTTTAAGAAAGGGTATACAGAGGGCAATAATTTTGACTGATTCCTTGAGTGCCATAGAAAAAATAAAAAAAACAAAAATAAGCCCCAAAAACGATCATATCACTATTCGCACTAAGCAATTGATTCTTTTGGCATATGATAGTGGTGTGGAAATATTGATGGCATGGATTCCAGGCCATGCCCAGAGTGTGGGAAATGAGGTTGTAGATAGGTTGGCTAAGATAGGAAGGGATCTCAACATACCAATGAATATTGAAATTGGTAGTCAGGAAATTATACCAATTATAAAAAAAAAATTCTTGACGAACATAGTGAAGCATGGAAGGCTTCACTGAGAAAGAAGGGAAGATCTTATGCAGAGATTGTTTGTGAGTTCCCCAAGGGCAAATGGTTTAACAAATTTGATTTTACTGACCGAAGACATATAACCAACATAATTAGAATGCGCACCGGACATTGTTTGTCCGGGCAACATTTGCATAGAATCGGTATTAAGAATGACCCATATTGTGATTGTGGAGAAACTGAGAACCTTGAACATATTTTTCTGGAATGTCCCATTAATATGATACCGGGTTTGTGTATGCATGAAGAGTTACAAAAGCATGGTCTATTGCTTCCCCTGAATTTTAAGACAGTTTTGGGTAACCTTAATGAGCAAGTGATAAAGCTCATTGTTAGATTTATAAACTATAATAAGATTAAAATATAATAGTGTATTTATTTTTAGATCAACTCATCAAACCTCTGATTTCCACTGTATACTCCTGTGACTTGTGTGACATTTCTTTATGTTGTGAACGTCCACATTAACCCTAATCTTAAAGTATTCGCAGCATTAACTGAGCATAACTCCATAGCACTTGTTTGAAAGTTCGCAGTTGTGGTATGGTCCCGAACCAGACAAAGCCACTACTGCCCTGAATGGGCTGGCAAATTGCCCGCAAGGAGCAGAGCCATATGCAAGAAACAACAACAAGATACCTTTTAATTATTAATGTTACATATTAGAATAATTCATGACAGTATGATATTTCATGGAACTAAAATCGGCAAATTATGTACAGATAGACATTTTTAAATATAAAAGTTCAATAAACCACAATATTAGTACTATAGGTAAACTAATATAAGACAGGGCCGCCTTTATATATAAATAAATTCAGTAATTCTAGAAGTAATAGATATAGAAATAAGAATACTAAGATCGATTGACATGGGATGGACGCATCCCCTGTTAGTTGAATCTATAGCAATGCGTTGATTGCCTAATACGGCGCCTATTAGACAATGAACGACGAAAAATATATATATAATATAATAGAAGACAGGGCCGTCTGATTAGCAGATAAATGTTGTGAAATTCTATACACTATTTATTGGGTAAAATCTAGAATTAGGATTATAAAATTGCTGAAACACTTTATAAAAATAAGTTTCTGTTTGTTGCATGTATCAAAAACCTGTGGATTTCCAGACTACTCTCTCCAGCAGGCTCTCACTTGCGATACCCTCAAACAGTTTAGTGGTATGTTAATACTAAGACATATAGACTGCAGTGGAGGCTAGAGGGAGTTACAAAGGATCAACCTGGATCCAGAAAGTAACAAGACCACTGATGACATTTCTGTTTTTATTTTCTAATTTGTATTACACGACAGGTTTTTTTCGACTTGAGGTCTTTCTTTTTTAAACGATAGAGGTCGTGCAAACGTTGGGGACAACGTTTTAGAGGGCGAGGGAACGTGTCAAATATAATAATTCATAAAGCTATTAACTAATTATCACCCTGTCCCAAGTTTGAACTTGAACTTGGGAATTATTTAATAAACATTAAAAGCAAACTATAAACAACGCGAGCAGTCAACGGGAGCGATTATGAACCTTAAGCATGCAATGATCAGCAATTTCTCTAATATAAATACACTGGCAAACCTTCAGTTCGTCAGACATTTGGTCTCACCTAAACCAGCTCCAGGGTTAGTCACATGACTGCTTTTGGTTCAATCCGCTGTTTGGTTAGTCACATGATTGCCAAAGTATAATCCTTTTCCTGCCCCAAACCTAGTACTTGGTTAGCCATATCGACTGCTAAGACTAGGGGTTTCATTAACCACAGTAGAAAAGTCGAGTCTGTCAAAGTTCTTCGAGTGAAGTTTCTAAGTAGTCTGTCAAGTAGTTCAAAGTGTAGTGTCCAAGTGCTCTTAGATACCTTAACATTAAATAAAACACAACACAACATAAGATAAACTATATTTACAAAGCAGTGACCAAAAAGACCTATAAACAATTCAAAAAAACATACCTCAAGTCGAGAAAGCATGCGCACCTTAATAATTGGGTATAGGCTAGTCTCATTAAGTTTCTGACCAGTAAACGCTGTTAAAACTCTATCGTTGGGTCTTTGACCAATGCACATTGTTAATTTAACGCTGTTAAAACTCTATCGTTAAGTCTTTGACCAATACACATTGTTAATCTTTTCTCATTAAGTTTATCTAATATACTTTATTGTTTTTTAAGTGCTTTCTTTATCTTCGCTTCTCACCTTACGTAAAGAATCCCGTACTACCATCGGAGTTATACCCCTGCACGCTGAGTAATGCGTGGCATCGCGATGCAAACGTATGATGACAGATTGGTGGAGGCATTAAGAAAAAATTAAAAGAACTGTCATCACGAATACTCGCGACAATATAATAAACAAAGACGATGATACAGTCAGGGCGCACTTTATCTAATCAAAATAATGGAATACGTTATTAGAAAAATTTTGCAAGCCAGCAACAGCAGCCATATCGATTGTTAATTTTGGGTTAGCCATATCGGTTGTCGTTGTCGACGACGATCTCGGGGAGTCCCAGAATTCTTTCACTTAATACTTAGTGAGTCAGTAAAATTAGTACTTGTGCGTTTTTTACTTGATTTTATTTTTACTTTATTAGATTTTTTTTCTTCCATATTACATTTTTTGACTGCATAATAATAATAATAATCTTTATTGATGATTGTTCATGCCTTAAGCATTTTCACAAGTCACTTACAGTTTAGAAAAATGCAAATAATACAGTCAATACAGACAACATTCAGATTATATATAATAAGTCACAGGTTAAATTCATATAAAAAAAACACAAATTACAGTACACAAATACATCGCAAAACACTACACATGTGACAAAAAAAAAAAACATTGAAGAATTACAATTTATTATACTCTATATCTCCTAATACCCAGGCCAAGCTAGGCAACATACTCTTCAAAAAATTATACCAGATCAGCAAAATTATTTTGAAGGAATTCTTCAGTGCTATAAAAGGCTTTTCTTTGTAAATATTTTTTTAGTTTTAATTTAAATGAATTTCGGTTTAAACTTTTTATTGTAACGGGTAATAGATTGAAAAATTTTACACCGTGGTGGTTTCGGCCATCCCTAGCTCTGGCAGTCCTTGTATAAGCCAAACTAAGGCAATCTCTGGCCCTGGTATTGTAATCATGATAGTCCCCATTGTAGGTGTAGTTATCGGCATTGTCTCTTACATACATGAGACAGCCCAATATATAAACTGAGGGCAGTGTAAGGATACCAAAAGAGATGAAAGAGGCCCTACAGCAGTCTCGGTATCTTAGACCAGCCATGACCCGCACACAGCGCCTTTGAGCCGCAAAGATTCTGGAGGCATATGATGAATGACCCCAACACAGTATGGCATATGAAAGATGGGAGTGAAAATGGCCATAGTAGGCGTTAAGTAGGACACCATGTGATACAATTTTGATAAGATTGCGCAGAATAAATATTTTTCTACTGAGAACATTTTCCAGATGGTCGATATGTTTTTCCCATGTTAGTCCAGAGTCAAGATAAACGCCAAGGAATTTTACAGGACTAGTTTTGGTGTTAATGGGTCGTAATGAGAAGTCGATCATTTGAGTTTTTGCCTCATTGACACTGAGTTCATTAGACAAAAACCAATCGTTGATATCAGACTGTATCGCTGTAGTCTGCTGGTCAAGATCAATCAAATTATTAGCTTTTGTGACTGCTGTAGTGTCATCAGCAAATAGGACAAAATTAATGTTATTATGAACAGAACATAAAGGAATGTCGTTTATATAGAGGAGAAACAGAATTGGACCAAGGACAGACCCTTGAGGCACACCCATTGCAATATATTTTCTTCCCGATGTTGATCCGCCATAAGTCACGTACTGTAAACGGTTTGATAAGTATGATGTTATTAGCTTAATACTGTTAGTATCAAAATTATATTTACGAAGTTTCTGTATCAGCAAATCATGAGAAACACAATCAAAAGCCTTTGTCAAATCGAAAAATGAGGCCCGTGAGTAGAGTTTATCCTCAAAACACGCCTGTATGTAAGTTACAAGATGGCCTATTGCTAGTGTGGTAGACATGCCTGAACGAAACCCAAACTGGGAGGGGTTGAAGAGGCGCCGAGTCTCTAAACAGGAACAAATCTGTTTTTTTAATGTACTTTCAAATAATTTACCGAATACAGGAACTATCGATATTGGCCTGTAGTTGGTAACATCATCACAAGCTCCCTTTTTAAATACAGGTACAACCCGTGCCACCTTAATACAATCCGGAAAGATACCATCCCCTATACATTTATTTATTATTTTAGTCAATGGATAGATTATGATGTTTTGTACTGTCTTTATTATCTTTATATTAAAACCGAAACAGTCCTTACTGGGACTGTTTTTAATATTGGCTATTATATCTCTAAGATCAATATAAGTAATTTCATCGAAACTGAAACTTTCGTTGGTATTAATATTTATTGAATGTAAGTAACTCAAGGGATCAACGTTCGAAACAGGAAGATTCCTCTTCAAATTTCCGGCAAAGTCAGAGAAGAAGTTATTAAAGTCGTTTGCGTTCAAGCAGTCAGAACTGGTATTATATTTTACCGGATTATTATTTTTTATTATATCCCAGGCGGCTTTATTTTTATTTTTTGAATTGATTATATGTCTGTCGTTGGCTCGCCTTTTACTTTCTTGGATAAAATTATTATAACTTACACGGAATGACCTTAGAAAATCCGGCGGCACTAGGAATGGTGTAGAGTAGCTTAGCCTAGTTAAAAACTTCAATGTTTCCCTCATTTGTTTTACTTCATCTGAAAACCAGTGGATTTTATACGTTTTATTAAATTTGTTTGTACTGGTCATTTTCGTTTTTTCAGGGAATGCTATTTCACAAGCCTCCACCATAATATTAATAAACATTTTAAACATTGCATCAGGAGTAATTGATTCATCATTAACGAATGACCAGTCCATAAGGCCAACTATCCGGTGTAAACATGATAGCCCCAGATCCGTGATAGGCCTATAAGCTACCCTAACCTTACACGCAGTATGAGGCTGAACAAACAATCTACAACTGAATGAAACCGCTAAGTGATCCGATAAGCATGTGTCTATGATTTTATAAGCAAAATTTCCATTAATATTTGTAAAAACATTATCAATGCATGCATTTTTCCTAGTAGGCTGAAAAACCACCCTGGATAGTCCGTAGGACTCCAAAAGATTACACAAAGCCAATGATTCCACAGTGCCAGCCTGAAAATGCACATTAAAGTCCCCAGTAATTACAACTCCCGAATTTAATTGCAAAACATCCAATAACTCTGTCAGTTTGTTTAAAAATGTGTTTAAATCGCCAATAGGTGATCTGTAGACAGTTATAATCTGCATGGTATCATACAGAACTCCCGCAACCTCAAAATGGATCTCATCAGACATAGCCACCACATCAAAGGGCAATGGATAAGTATTTATTGTAGTTTTAGCAAATATGGCAACACCACCATGCCTGCGGTCTGACCTGCCAAAACCTGATACATGTACGAAACCGCCCACATGGATACAGGTCAGCTCATCTGGTTGTAACCAGTGCTCGCTTATACACACAATATCGTGTTCATAGTTTAGTAAAAAAGTTTCTAACAAATGAGTTTTCTTTTTAAGAGATTGAATATTAAGATGGAGAATTTTTAGAAGAGTACTATCCCCAGTTCGCACCTCATTTCTATCCAAATGGCCATCGAGTGAGATATTTACATTATTTACAGTTAATTTATCCCTTATCCTAAAAAAACATCATTCACATTTTCAGTACTATGGTTATTCGAAACCGTTGGGCTCCTGCAATTATCCAAATCATTGAACTGACGTGAAAGTAATAGTTCGGTGGAAATAAATTTTATTAATAATTTTTTCGCTGCGTAAGATGGTTCACCATTTGAAGATCTTTCATACGAGTGCATAAAAAAGTCAAAAGTCAAAAATATATTTTTATGAGGACTATTACGAGACAATTGAAACATTTGATTATTCATTTCTAAAATAGAGCCATTAAGATTTTTATCACTTGCAAATGGTGGCCCAACCACTATTAGATAAGTAACTCCTTGGTAAACCGAGACTCACCTGATGATCCCGCTTCAGGGATGACCTCGTCTTGAATAGCACTTGTATTTGCGAGTGTTTCAGATTGCGAACTGGTTGCAGTGTTTTCAGCCCCACTAAAAATGACTCCATCATCGAATTGAATAGGTAGAGTATCTATATCCAGGTCGCATGGATCGCACAAGCTATCGACTAACCTTTGATCTTCATTTCTGTCTTCCTCAGACTCACTCAAGTCGAAATCATCATCGCTGTTCCAAAAATTGGCAACAATCTCTTCCAATTCATGCTCAGTCAATGCTTTCTTGTTATCCATTTTTTACATCCTGTAAAACGCTATGTATCAGATCTGATACAGCAATATTTATCGCGTAATATTAGAAAAACAAGCATAGTTGTGCATATACTATGTTTATTTATTGATATATCTTACCTGATGTTATGCTTTGGCACTTTTACAGCGTTATAATCTAATAAAAATAGCAAAAAACATTATATTTCTAAAGCAGTACTGACCACGTGGTTATGCACTGGAGACATGCCAACAGACTGAGCGAGTTTTGCAAACAGACAAAGGTTGCGCACGATTTCGATCTTTAACGTCATATACTTTAGGGTGTCTCAGATGTGATACATCGCACACCTTCGTATTATTTTAAAAGAAGACGCTGCCTATATCTAATTTAAATGGTTGTATCAGATATGCGACAATGCGCAGTAAAGGGTTGAAGCTTACACGAAGTTGGCAACACTGCATGCATAGTGCACTATTTACTATTTGTGTAAAGGATCTTTAAATGCTTTATATAAGGTATATTATTTGGGGTTTCCTCAAAGGGGTTTGGCTAATGAACTGTAAATAATCTCACGAATTTGAAATTTTTTTTGTGAAGTAAGCTAGGAGTTAATCTTGATTCGCCAGTGGACACATCCAACAGTTCCAATATTACTATGTGTAGCACTTTGGCAAATAATGAGAGTAAGCAAATACCAGAGTTAATATTTCTTCTGGAAAGGTTGCCAAATATAGTTAATGAAGAGAATTATTCGGAGTTAAATCAACTTGATGCATCTTGGATTAAAGAAGAAAATGATCAGTATCTCATTGAGTAAGTATGCCAATTATTTTCCATAAAAACTCAGCTATTTGGTTATATTGTGTATAACACATCATCAATAACTCATTTAAATTAGGCATGTTTCCTGAACAGTTAAAATTAGCAAAAGTAAAACCCCTCTTTAAGAGAGGCGACCCAACAGATATCGGAAATTACAGACCCGTTAGGCGGCGGTTACATTGGATAAGAATTCGTACGAAAATTTGCTCGTACGAATTCATGCGAATTCGTAAGAAGTGGTCGGAAGGAAACAAATGCATATATTGACATATTTGTGGTTATATTGCTTACGATTATTTCTTGCGAGTTCGTATGTGTTTTCAATGCGACCAAAATATTTTGTTTGCTGGGTAGTTGTTCGTACGACTAACTGGATTCGTTGGGCTTTAAGTGACATGGATTGCAAATTACTGATTACTTTGGTTCACGAACTAAGATCCCTATGGGATTAGAAAACCAAACAATACCATAATAGAGAGTTAAATAAACAATTATGTGAAGTAGCGGCTGGAATTAAACTAGGAGGTAGGTATTTCCATTTGGGTACTTACCATGTTTAGCAAAAAATAAGTACAAAATATATTTATTTATTAACAATTTTCATGTTTAACATAAAATAACTATTATTTAGGTAGATAGATAGATAAACATTTTATTAATTCCAATATGAAAAATTACATACAGTACCCCTTAAAGGGCGTGGAACCATGTCAAATACAATAATAATTACTTGCTATATTCAGCTCCTACCTAATGTCTTTCTTTCTTCATCATTGAAAAATTCACTTAGTTTGTAAAAAGCTTTAACTAAAAGATACTTTATTATAACTTTCTTAAGCTCATTCCTCGGAAGGACGCGAATTGATTCAGGAAAAGAATTTAATATTTTTATCACAGAGTATTTAACTTTTTTCTGTATATAAGAAAAGTTACACTTTTTACAGCACAAGTTATTTTTATTTCTGGTATAATGATCATGTCCTTCGTCACAATCTAAAAATAAATCCATATTATCCTTTACGAACATGACTGCGTCCAGAATGTAAAGACTTATTAATGTTAATATTTTTTTGTCAATAAAAACAATTTTACAACTTTCAGTATATTTCATTCCATAAATATTTCTAATACAACGCTTCTGCAGCACCATGATACGATCTACATCTGAGGAATTTCCCCATAGTACTAATCCATATCTCAGCCTCGACTGAATGTAGGCATGGTATGCAGTGGTAGAAGCATCCACACTCACACTATTAGATATGATGCGAAGAGCATAGGCAAACCTGGCAACGCCCAGAGCAACTTCAATAATGTGTGCCCTCCAGTCCAATCTACGATCCATGTGTACGCCCAATAGCAAAACTGCGTTAGACGACACCACTTCACTTCCATTATAGGAGACGCTAATTTCGTTGTTTACTCTATTGCCAAAATAAACTATTTGAGTTTTAGATAAATTTAATAATAAGTCATTTTCTGTAAAATACTCATTAAGATATTGCATTGTATTCGTGACTTTTGTGAGCAGAAGATCCTCACTGGTTTCACTAAAAATTAAAGTGGTGTCGTCCGCATACAGCACCATATGCTCAGGCGACACTTCAGGCAATTCATTGGTGTAAATGACATATAAGAGGGGTCCAAGGACAGAGCCCTGAGGAACGCCCTTCTCTAATAAAATTCTGTCTGATTTCAGCAAATTGCCAAACTTGTCACACTCAACCACCTGCTGAGATCTTCCCGTTAAATATGATTTAATTAATTTTAAAGCCATCCCTCTAATTCCACATAAGTTCAATTTTCCACATAAAATATCATGATTTACACTGTCAAATACATTTTACAAATTGTTTCCATGTTTGATAGTAAGTGAAATTCCACACAAATCAACCCATGTGCTTCTATTTTTTCAATGAAAGATAGTATCTGATGGTGATATTCCCAAAAAATGAAACTCTGAGATAGAGTCCATTATGACTTTATAATAAGTTAATATTCGTACTGTATTCGTATAAATGAAACCGAGCAGTGTAACCACCCACGTCGTAAGAATTCGTCATAACTGATTCGTACGAATTCTTACGAACACATTTTCGTACGAATTCTTATCCAATGTAACCGCCGCCTTAGTCTTATTTCATCCTCCAAAGTTTTTGAAATTGCTTTTTGCAAACAGCTTCTAAATTTCTTTGATAAATTCAAAATAATCATTGATTCAACATATCGCAAATGAAGAAATATAGCTATTTATGATTTTTTGCAAAAAGTCGTAGGGCCTAGATGTCTCAGAAAATAAATGCTTTTCAATGGGTTTATTCCTGCACCTGACAAAGGCTTTTGACATTCTAGAACATTTTATTTTGTTCGGAAAGGTGGAAAAGTAGGTATAGGGGTCAGGGGGACTGGATAAAGTCATACCTGCCGCACAGAAGTCAGGTTGTTGAGGTTGGAAGGGACAAAATAATTTATCACTGAGATGAAAACCTCACATGAACACTTCACAGGGGCATGGCTCACTCAGGAACGTGTTATAGGACCAACGCTGTTTCTTGTCTACATTAATGATTTGTTGATGGAGTGATAGGTGAAAATATAAATCTTGAAAATTTTGCTGATGATGCAAATATATTGGTTGTCTCTTCATCTTTAAAAATTTTAGTGGAGGAAACATCTGAAACAGTGGATAGGGCATAAAATTGGTTCATGAAAAATATACTCACATTGAACAAAGAAAAAACACAGTTTATGTGCTTCCGAACACAGCAAAAAACTGATGTACCTATCACTATCAAAGTACAATTCACCTATGTCACTCTGACTACCACAACTAAATTTCTGGGTTTGCATATTGATCAAATTTGACAGTGCAAAATATGCAAGAATGGTGTAACAATAACTTACTTTTGCTTAATTCTGATAAAACCAACTTCATACATTTTCAAAGCAAAAGTAATAATGGCAAACCTCAATACACGGTAAACATTCAAAATAAAGAGAGAGAACAGGCCAAAAACAGCAAATTTCTGGGACTTTTGGGTTTCACCTGGACGGCCCGGGTTCAAACACCGTTGCTTTTTTTATTATTTCTTTAAGATATGTTTCTAAACAGTTTTTTTCTTGATTTTGGGTTGAGTATGTCTTGGGTTAATTTGGGTTAGCATTTGGTTACTTTCCTTTTACTACCCACGAGAATCTTGACTGTTCTGCATAGAAAAGAAAGAAAGAAAGAAAAATATTTATTTTGCAACAATTATAAACAATATTATTACACAAAAGGCAAACATTCGCGTAAGCGTTCTTCCATGTTGCCTGTACACAAAAACTTACACCATAGCTTGCATTAAATGTCTCTTATAGCTTATTTTAAATGTCTCTCTAGAACTATTCAAAATCATATTGTAAGCATCTGAATTCAAAAAATCTACAGCCAGGAATGCAAAACAGTCTCTAAACTTGGCAGTTGAGTGAGGAGGAACATCATACCTAACAACACCTCTAAGATTTCGGTTATGTACATCCTGTCTAGCAGTTATAAGCTGCCAAATATAAACTGGGCGTCTCTTTTTAAAAAGACTATACATAAACAATGCAAAATGAAGCATAACCCGCTGTTCGAAGCTTAAATGCCCGCCATGAACATATGTAGGGGTAATATGGTCAAACTTACCCACACAATACACATATCTAATACACGAGTTCTGAGCCATTTGAATTTTTCGCTGAAATTCAGCAGTTAAAAATCTATAATAAACAACATCACAATAGTCCAAGAGAGGATATATTAAGGACTCGATCAGCATCAATTTAATTCTCTCTGGAAGAATATATTTAAATGCATGTAAACTTTTTAATTTTATATAAACAGCTGTTAATTTTCTCGCGACATGAGCCTCAAAGTTCAAACAGCTATCAAAGGTGACGCCAAGATTTCTAGCCTGATCAACCCAAGGCACCTCTACATGATTTACATGAACTGTAGTAAAGTTATACAACTGAAATTTATTTCTAATTGCTTTTGATCCTATTATTAGATACACACTTTTTTTCACATTCAGTCTGAGACCATGATTGATAGACCATTCAAAAACTCTATCGAGATCCCCATTCACCCTGCCAACAGCCAAGCTCGACTCCTCAGGCCTAAAAGCATACAACAGCTGTGTATCATCCGCGTAGAGGTGCGCGGAGCAAAACCGTACATGATTAGGCAAATCTGATGTATATAGACTGAACAATATAGATCCCAGGATACTTCCCTGTGGAACTCCGTATTTTGCCACTGATTCGTATCTCACTCCACCCACCTCCACTATCTGTGTTCTATGACCCAGGTAACTCGCAAACCAGAGGCACACCTGCTGAGATATACCACAATAATGCAATTTTGTGAGCATCATCTCATATCGATCAAGTCGAATGCCCTGCTGTAGTCAAGCAAGACGAGGCAAGACACCAACGACTGATCAGTATTTCGGAATATATCCGCTGTGAGCCTGCTCAGTGCCGTTGCAGTACTATGGCCCTCCCTGAAGCCCGACTGAACGGATGGCCGAACATTATTAGCAGAAGTAAAGTCCTTCAACATGTTGGACACTAATATTTCCAACATCTTACCCAAGATTGGCAAGATGTTTATGGGTCTAAGATCACTTAACTCCTTCATTTTTACAGCCTTAGGTAATGGTCTGATAATGGAAATCTTCCAGATAGCTGGGAATTGTCCTGACTGTAAGAAAGTATTATACAAAACAGTAACTATCGGCACAATAAAGTTAAGACTAAATAACAACATATCATAACTTAGATCATCAAAACCCTTACATTTTGATTTAATGCACTTAAATGCTTGGTATACATCATACTCAGTAATATTTTTGAACAAAAGTGTATTTCCTCCCAAGGCTAAGTTCAATTTATTATTCTTATAGTAGTTCAATGTGTCGCAATCATGGCGAAATCATATGTGGAAAGATCTCATCGGCACACTATGCCATCGTCAGTATGAGAGACATTGTCGGTCATCAGTCTCTGTTCTAATTTTATCATTCATATGTCCAGTTTCGTATATTATATAGTATTATTTCCTGGGGCACTCATTCCCGCACCTTATCTCGCGTTTTTATCTTGCTATCTTGATTAGATCAATTTGTAGGGTAGCCTATCTGGAGCACTGTGCGCCTCTGTTTTGCATGCTGCGAATAATGACTGTTTTTTTATGTTATCTTTTTTGTGTGTGCTGCTTTGTATATAGCAATCAGAACAATTTTGAATGTAAGAGCTCTGTAAGTACTGCTGATATGGTAACGAGATATGGAAGTAACTTTGCAGTTCTAAAACATTCTACAACTATGTATGAAAAGGGTCTTCTCTATATGGGAATAAAGGTATTTAATTCACTACCCGGAGATCTGAAAGGTGTCAGACCATATATTAGATTTAGAACAAAGATTAAACGATTTTTTATTTCACATCCATTTTATTCAACTGAAGAATATTTTAAACACAATAAGGGCAATAGTAGGGAAGAATGAATGTATTGTAAGTAAGCTGAATGTATGTTGGTTGTTTTCGTTTTTTTTTGTCTTTTTTATATCTTTTTCATTTTAACTCTATATAATATGTTAAAAACTTAAATTTTTGCTACGTTTAGTTTTACCTATCTAAGTTTAGGTGAAGATATTGACGACCCAATGTTCCTGTAAGCATAATGGCAATAGAGATTTTGAATTTGAATTTGAATAAATGAAATACTGAATGACAACTCCTGCCTTGCCAACTTTGCAGATGACACGAATTTATTGGCGCTTGCTTCCGAGCTCTCAGATCTTCTTCTGATCCCCTCTGAGAGATTAAAGGCAGCGCAAGAGTGGTTTTCCAAAAATAGACTGGTCCTTAATACTAGCAAAACTAATTGCCTCTGCTTTCACACTAAGAGGAGGAGCAGGGACATTCCAGACATGATTCCTTTAACAAGTGACTCTCTTCAAGCCCTTTTAACACACACAAAGTTCATATACATTGACCAAAATCTTGACTGGGTGGAACAACTCACCAGTGCTTGTCACAAGGTTAATGCAGCATGCTTCTCCCTAAGAATAATGTCTAAATTTCTCAATATTGACCACCTCAAAACAGTGTACTATGCCAATGCACACAATTTTCAGATGCAGTGATGCAGAGAGAGCTTTTATAGCTCAAAATAGAGCAGTAAGAACCATGCTAAACTTAAAGAGAATGGATTCATGTAGGGGAAGGTTTAAGAGTTTGGGTTTTCTAACACTTGCTGGCCTCTACATATGTGAGTGTGTGCTATTCCTTTTCAAAAGTAGGGAGAAGTTTGCTGAATTTAAGTAACAAAATAATCTGCCTAGTAGGTTTGTGTGGCTCAATTTCACTCAACATCGACTAACGGTCACTGAAAAAGGTCCTACCAATTCCTGTATAATAAATTACCTGACTATGTTAAGTTGAACAAAAACTTCATTAGCTTTAAGAAGTCTGCGAAGGATCTACTTTTGAAAATTGAACCCTATAGAGTTAAAAGTTTTTAGATTATGCGGTTTAATTTTAATTTAAGTGTGTCTTAATTTTTTAGTATGTTTTATGTTAAGGTATCTAAGTTTCTATTGACTGATTATTACCAATTGTACTCTATGCATGCTTGTATTGTGCAAGTTTTTATTAATATAGACAATTTGATTTGATTTGATTTGATTAAATCACAGCCCCCATTCAATTTGAATTTTTAACATAAATAAAGCATGAAAAGGCAAGTTGAAAATTAATATCAAAATGTCATGGCAAATGCTACTTATACTGATAAAAATATTTTTTTATACAGAAACACCATATATCTCTCATAGGAAGAAATTATTGTTATATGACTCATATAACAATAATTATTTCTTCCAGTGTAAGTAGCGTTTGTCGTGACATTTTGGTATTGATTTTTAGCTTGCCTATTGATGCTTTATATATGCTAAAAATATAAATCAAATTGTTTGGGATTTAATTGAGATATAATGTACTACCCATATTGAAATAATATATTTTTTCAGTGCAAGTAGCATTTGTCATGGCATTTTGATATTGATTTTCAGCTTGCCTATTCATGCTTTATTTATGTTAAAAGTTCAAATTGAATTGTCAGTGATTTAACCAAGATATAAGGATCTTTTCATACAAAATATAATTTTTTTTCAATGTAAGTTACAATGTCAGATTATTACAATTAATATTATTGTTTTATGATGCCTTATTTGGCCTAAGGAGCTAGCTTCACATACATTATAGAGTCTAATGTTTATTAATTTATAAATCCTTATCATTCTCAATAATAAGAAACATACAAAATGCCAAAACACCAAGTGAATAACGCTTATCTTATCCTCTCATTTGTTGCCTGTAAAGTAAAATTAGGTAAATACAATAATTATAATCCAGTGTTTTCATTGGTCGAATATAAATAAATAAATAAATAAATAAATATGCAGCCACGAAGGGGTGTTTCACCCATGCAGTAGGTGTACAAATCTCATACATTCGCGTTACAGTCCCACATACAGTCTATACAGTCAAATGAAATGTATGCAGTCGTGATACAATCGTTAGGAATTCCTTGCAGTCCCATGCAGTTATTGGTGCAGTTACACGCAGTAGCGTGCATATACAGGGTGGCTCGAATTCGTGTCTATGTATGGGGAAGTCGAAAACCGTAAGAGATACAGTGTCGGTCAAATTAAGGCAAAATTGCGCATTTAAGTGCCTAACAATATGCCGTTTAGAAAGTTTTAAAATTCCGAGTATTTACGGAGATATCCGGAAAAAACCGAAATTTTGAAAAATCGTTTTATTTTTTACCTGGGCTTATTTAAAAACGGATTTCAAATCTAATTGCACTTTTGCATTGTCACTTTTTCCGCTCTATCCAATGATGATATCCAATTTAAAATCCGACGTTTCGCCTTCAAGAGATCATCATCAATTTTCTTTTTTTTTTAAATACGAACTTTAATTTTTTTTATCGTTTTTCAGATGGCATTGGCGTTATTAATATTAGTATGTGTTTTTATTTTTTTTTTAATTTTTATTTTTTTTTTATGATTTTTATTTTATATATTTTGCTTTGGCGTGATTTCAAATAATTTAAGGTAGGTACTTTTGTAATTTTCATATTCTATAAAAATATTTTATTTGTTTTTTGCATTAAGTGGCAAAATGGAGCCCGTATTACAAATTAAAAATAGTAAAATTATTTTTTACGAGAATATGGCCATTTACTCAAACAAGTTGCTTAGTGCATTTTATTTATAAGCAAAATTCCAATAGGTGTTTTTCCATCAAAGTTCCTATAGTATCACGTAGTATGATTACAAATTGTTGATGTTCTCTATTAAATAAATTTTTTAATTGGTTAAAAGTTGGGTATATTTTATCTTTGCAGTAAGCAACTTGTTTGAGTTATGGCCATATTCTCGTAAGAAATAATTTTACTATTTTTTATTTTTAAAACGCTCCAATTTTCCACTTAATACAAAAAACAAAATAAAATATTTTTATAGAATATAAAAATTTCAAAAGTACCTACCTACCTAAAATTATTTAAAATTACGCCAAAGCAAAATATATAATTAAAAAAATAATAATACAAATTTAAAAAAATTAAAAAAATAAAAAATAATAAAAGCACATAGTCATATTAATAACGCCAATACCATCTGAAAAACGATAAAAAAATTGAAGTTCGTATTTAAGAAAAGAAAGTTGATGATGTGGATACCATCTTTAGATAGAGCGGGAAAAGTGGCAATGCAAAAGTGCAATTCATTTTGAAATCCGTTTTTAAATAAGCCCACGAACAAAATAAAACTAATTTTCAAAATTTCGTTTTTTTTTCGGATATCTCCGGAAATACTCCGAATTTTAAAACTTTCTAAACAGCATATTGCTAGGCACCTAAATGCGCAATTTTGCCTTAATTTGACCAACACTGTATCTCTTACGGTTTTCGAGTTCCCCATACATAGACACGAATTCGAGCCACCCTGTACATGTACACTCACTAAAAATCGTATGCAGTCCCGTGAAGTCGAGCGTGCAATCTTGTTCAATCTTGTCACAAGACTCTACATAGCAAGCTACACAAATGAACCTAAGTGTGCGCGCACGCACTATTCCCGTAACTTTTATTTGCAACTTTGTGTTCTTTATTTTTACATTTTTTGTAATAATTTTGATGTGGCAGGGGCTAAAATTTATTATTGGGAGTATATGCAATTGTGTATGGTTGTATCAAGGGAGGGCAAGAATTTTCCTTATACTCTCAATGGCTCCCAGCTGTTTGACTGCAGTTCGGTAAGAGATTTGGGCATTGAAGTAGATAAGAAGCTTACATTTAACAAGAACATAACTCAGGTCACTGGCTCCGCTTTAAAGTCCCCTTGGGTTTCTGGTGAGATCTTGTTCGCAGTTTGAAAACATATCAAGTTTGAAGTTTGACTGCACTGTATGATTCTCTGGTTAGGTCTAAGTTATTGTATGGCTCTGTGCTGTGGTTTCCCATATACAATGTTTATGTTGATAGGTTGGAGTTTGTACAGCGTAGATTTTTGAAATACTTCTCCTTTAAAGTTGATGGGGTATACCCCGAGAGTGGTATTGAGCAGGAATGTATCCTGGAGAGATTCAATTATTTATCACTAAAGCTTTAAAGCTCAACGCTGTTCTATCTAGTCAGATTCTTTTATACAGACTGTGCAATAATAAAGTGGATTGTTCTGCACTTTTAAGCCAGTTACCTTTCTGTGCACCTCCTGCCAACACCAGGAGTTATCACCTGTTTTATCCTCCAGTCAGTTTGACTAATTTGTGTAGTAAAGCTCCTTTATACAGGGCACGTAGATGGTTCAACCAAATAAATATTTTTGGTGATGATCTATTCGGTAATTCTGAGAATGTTTTTAAAACAAGAATAGGTTCCTATTTAAATTTTATAGATTTTTGATTTGCTTGTGATTTTATTTGCTGTGCTTATTTTGACTTGTTTACTATAGTTTTAATTACTATAAGTATTGTAGCTACTGCTCTAAAATGAAAATCTGGAAAAACGCTCGGACCCCTCGATTTCTGACTTATTGCAAAGGCAAAAACTATCTTATAAATATTTTAACGTAGAATTCAATCGCGTGCTCAATTTTTTCATAGATTTTTAATGCTCGATATACAGGGTGGGCCAACGAAAACTTTACACTCTGATTTTCCGGCTCTAAAATGAAAATCTGGAAAAACGCTCGGACCCCTCGATTTCTGATTTGAGGGGGACACTTTTGGTGCCTATCTTCAACTTTGTTCCTTCAACCCCCTAGGGGTGATGGAGCTTTACTCCTAAAACTTTAAATGGTTTTTTTGAACCTTATTATAACTTCTGCGTTTGATGTTTCTACCCTTATACCTGTCAAAATATAGAAAAAGTATTATTTCTTAATTAATTATTACTTAACTAATGAGAGCAGCAGCAACTACAAAGTTACTATAGATGCAATCAGTGACAACTGACCTTCGAAAGTTGGTATTGCTTAATCTCCAGTGCTGGCAGGAACGTCAAACTGGTGAGAGGAGTTTGATTACGGGGAGTGACGCCCCCGCCATTCCGAGTTGCCATGGGATATGGCGCATCAAATCCCATCGTCCTCCCCCAGGCTGGAGAACAGCAAAGTACAAAGTCTGGAGCTGATCAATGACAGTTTGTGACAAGAGGGGCTGCATTGTATTGGCTGGCAGGAACGTCAGACTGGTGAGAGGAGTTTGATTACGGGGAGTGACGCCCCCGCCATTCCGAGTTGCCATGGGATATGGCGCATCAAATCCCATCGTCCTCCCCCAGGCTGGAGAACACCAAAGTGCAAAGTCTGGAGCCGATCAATGACAGTTTGTGACAAGAGGGGCTGCATTGTATTGGCTGGCAGGAAAGTCAAACTGGTGAGAGGAGTTTGATCACGGGGAGTGACGCCCCCGCCATTCCGAGTTGCCATGGGATATGGCCCATCAAATCCCATCGTCCTCCCCCAGGCTGGAGAATACCAAAGTACAAGGTCTGGAGCCGATCAATGACAGTTTGTGACAGGAGGGGCTGCATTGTATTTGCTGGCAGGAACGTCAAACTGGTGAGAGCAGTTTGATTACGGGGAGTGACGCCCCCACCATTCCGAGTTGCCACGGGATGTGGCCCATCAAATCCCATCGTCCTCCTCCAGGCTGGAGAACACCAAAGTACAAAGTCTGGTGCTGATCACTGGGGAGTGATCCAACAAACCCCATTTTTACCCCTGTCAGACTAGGGACCGCCAAAGGAATGAGTCTGAGGCCGATGCTTCGAGTAGAAGCGGCCCTAGGTGGTAGATGCATAAGCCTACTCGCATCGTCCGGTGAAAGACCACCCCACCAGAATTGGGAAGCGCTAAGTGGTTTTCCCAGATCACGTTCCGCTTCCGCGCTGGTGGTCCCGGGTTCCACAGTAGGAATATATGGACGTGATAGTGCTTCCAGGATCAAAATATTCCGGAAGTAAACTCCCCGGCCATTCGGATCTCCGGGCGCTGGGTGGCCCTGGGAGCCCTTCATTCCGCATTTCACAGACATCAAAGATACCGAACCAATTTAGAATATATTTCTGCAACATAAGAGGCCTAAATACAAACGTAAATTCGGTACACCAACATCTACAAGCAAATAGACCACACATATTAGCCCTTACAGAAACACAAGTATGTTCTACAACAACAACAGTGAACTACCTCTGTCCTGGTTACGACTTACATACCCGATTTAGATATAAGTTCGGAATATGCCTTTTTGTCCGAAGCGACCTTTCATGTCACCGCGAGGAAACACTCGAACCGAACAACCTTGACGTCATGTGGGTCAAGTTCACCGCCAAGGGATTAACCACGTTTATATGTTGTCTCTATCGCCCTCCGAGCGATAGAGCCTACCAAAGCTTTTTCTCAACACTAGCTACCACTTTTGACTCAATACAGGTCGATCACCCCAGTTCAGAAATAATCGTTCTGGGAGACTTCAATGCCCACAACACCAAGTGGCTCAAACATCACAACAAGACCGACAACGAAGGTAGAGAAGCTGAAGCATTTGCCATCAGCTGCGGGCTTACTCAACTTGTAGACGAACCAACTCGAATCTCAGAGAGGGGCGAATTCGCCGCCCTCCTGGATCTTTTTCTGACCACCAATCCTGACCAGTACAAGGTTACAGTTGGTCCGCCATTAGGTACCTCCGACCACAAACTTATTACAACGGTTTGTGAATTGCCACTCATACAGAGGGATCCACCATTGCCTCGCAAAATTTGGCATTACAATTCTGCAAACTGGGACGATCTAAGGCAGTTCTACCTAGATTTTCCTTGGCTCGACGTCTGCTTTGCCACTGACGACCCGTCAGACTGCTGCGAAGAGATCATGCAAGTAATCTCCTCAGGAATGGAAGCATACATCCCAAATTCCATCAAGTTACCATCAAAAGGAAAGCCCTGGTTCGACAAAAGATGCGAAAGAGCTATAGGAAGGAAACAGCAAGCCTATAAGTACTGGCAGCAAAATCAGACCGCTGAAAATCGCAATTATTTTATCGAAGCGAGAAACGAGTGCAAGCGCGTGATCGACGAAACTAAGGACAAACACAATCAAAGGATCAGGAATAAAATTTTGCAATGCCCCAGTGGTTCCAAGAATTTCTGGTCGGTAGCAAAGGCAGTAAGTAACAACTTTACAAAAACGTCTCTCCCACCTTTGACGGACGAACGTGGCATCACGGCGACTACAGCCAAGGAAAAAGCAAACATGCTCGCCAAAATGTTTTCATCGCACTCTACCTTAGACGTGCCCCAAGGCAAGACTCTCCCCACTATACCGAACATCAACACCACCATGGCAGAAGTCAAGTTTTCTCATCGTGATATTCGCAAAATCCTTAAAGAACTAGATACGCAAAAGGCATCAGGACCGGACGGAATACCTGCCATCGTGCTAAAGAACTGCGCCAACGAACTAACACCCGTTTTTTCCAGGCTTTTTTCTCTTTCTTACAGAAAAGGGATTTACCCATCCTCTTGGAAAGTCGCTCGAGTGCAACCTGTTCCAAAAAAGGCAAGAAAACCACGCCCTCAAACTATCGCCCAATTGCCTTGCTTCCAATAATCTCCAAAGTCATGGAACGTGTAGTCAACCAGCAACTACTCAAGTACCTCGAGAGCAACAGAATAATCAGCGATAATCAATACGGCTTTCGCAAAGAGAGATCGATAGGAGATATATTGGCCTATGTCACTCATATATGGAGTAGGGCTATTGAAAACTACGGAGAGTCTCGAGCAATTGCGTTGGATATTTCAAAGGCATTCGACAGAGTTTGGCATGACGGACTGCTCAACAAACTGCCGTCCTTGGGACTGCCCGCCTCTCTCTGCAGCTGGCTGGCCAGTTTCCTTAAGAACCGATCCCTACACGTTGCAGTCGATGGACACATCTCGGACACATTCACCATCAACGCGGGCGTGCCTCAGGGCGCAATACTTTCACCAACTCTGTTCCTCATCTATATTAATGACCTGATCGAAACGAATAATCCTGTTTACACAGTACCCTTGTCTCCCACTTTAGATCAGAAAAACCCTTACCAGCGACTGAGACTCATCACCGCAGACAGGAGCAGATTACAGCAATTAATCAAGACCTGGAGAAAGTTCAAACTTGGGGCGACCGAAATTTGGTCCAGTTCAATGCAGCAAAGACCCAAGCAGCAACGTTTACTAAGAGGGCTAATACAGCGGGCCCTGACATCATTATGGCAGGATCGACCATTCCTTCATCCTCGTCAATCGGGCTGCTGGGTGTCTCGGTCAACAGCAATATGTCATGGCATGACCATGTTGCTAACATCGCAAAATCAGCCTCCCAGAAGCTTGGTGCGCTATTTCGCAACAAAAAACTCTATACACCGCAGCAGTTGCTCTTGCTGTACAAAGCGCAAATAAGACCGTGCTTAGAATATTGCTCACATATCTGGGGTGCCGCACCAAAGCATACCCTAAAGCAGCTGGATTCCATTCAGAAGAGGACTGTGCGTCTTGTTGGCGATCCGGAGTTGACCCGGAATCTGGATAGTCTGGAACATCGCAGACATGTGGCCGAGATGTCTCTGTTTTACAGATACTTTCACGACAGATGTTCCCAGGATTTGGCCCGCATAATCCCGCCCCTGGCAACTCCTGTCAGACAGTCCCGACAGACGGCAGGAGCGCACCAGTTCGTCGTACAACTAGAAACACCTAGAACATCGCTTTACCAGAACTCCTTTGTCTGGCGCACTGCATCACTGTGGAACTCACTTCCAGGACATCTGTTTCCCACTAATTACAACTTACAAATATTCAAGAACCGTGTCAATCAACATCTTCGCACACACACCGCTCGTCGAGCGCCATAGGATCTCCCTTTAGTGTGCGTGCCACTGCCATAAAAAAAAAATTAAAAACTCATCCCAATTAAAAGGATTGAATAATGAGTAACACTTTTCCAAAATTTTGACTAGATGTCACATAAACAGAAATAAGAGTAGAGACGTCAAACAATAGGAATGCACAAAATTGACAGAATTTATGAAATTTGAAAAATGTAAAACAAAGAGAGTAACTTTTTCTGCTAAATTAGAACCGATTTTAGGCACGCCTTGGGTTGCTTTTAGTTGGTTGCGCTCCCGAAGCGAGCGGAGGGTCATGCGTTTTGTAGAAATCTTTTGCTCATTTCAATAATACTCCAGGTAATATTTGAGTTATGTATTCACATTAATTATTACTTATAATTCTCGCTATGATTATCATTATATTATGTTGTATAATACGGCTTATACTAACTGATACCGATTGTTCCTCAGTCTTTTAATCTCCTATATATATCGAGTTGATGTAGGTTCAAGACTTGTATATATTATTATAATAACAGTGCAAGGTCGTCAAGGATAAGTCATTCTTGTTGTCGGCGTTTGATAGCGCGTTCGTTGAATTGAAACAATAATATTACGTGTAATAGATAATATAAATAACCTTCGCTTAAGCCTCGACCCGGACGGATTACCTTCACTGGTCTAATTTCTGAAATACGGAGTGTTTTCTTGATACCCTAGAGTTTTCTCTCGCACCGCCCATTAACTGTGTACTATCACAGAAGACGACCCCCTTTTCCATTTAATATTTTAGGGGTGAAACTCTTCGACCCTATAGGGGTTGAAGTGACAAGGTTAAATATTCACAACAAGTGTGCCCCTAGAATCAAAAATCGACGGTTCCGAGCGTTTTTCCCAATTTTCATTTTAGAGCCGGAAAACCGAGGTTTAAAGTTTTCATTAGCCCATTCTTTATAGACTAAATTTAGGTTTTCTTAAATGGGGGACCCTGTATATATTTTACTAGTTGTATCCAGTTTAACTTAATTTTTATATAATAAAGATTATACGAGTATAATATTCGATAATATTTAGAACTCGGTTCCCAATTTATCTACCGTTAATCGTTGAGCGAGTCATTGAGTACCACCGTGCAAAATTGCCCAATAAATCAGACACTATAAAGCTCTCCGACTTTCAGAAATCTTAGCGATATGCACCAAATGGAACACTCCCTACAGTCCACTTCGTTTTCGAATATTTATTTACATTCTCATGCAGTCTCATGCAGGAGGTACAGTCGGTGCAGTCAACTATCAACTTTAATGCAATCATATGCATTAGGTGTACAAATTTTAGTGAGCCCTTGGCAGCCACATAAAACAGTCAATACTTATAACCACATTGAATCACAAAAGTGCTTTCTTTCTAACTACTTTAGATTAGGGTTAGACATATTAAAGATGTCAACACTGTTTGGAAGGCGATTTACATGCCTGCATGGCCTGGTCATTGGACAGTGCAGACCATAGTTTGTTCAATATCATAGATCATTTAAAATGAGAGCCATTAAAATAATATACCGAGGAAAAAATCAGAGAACGAAAAAAAAATTAAATGTATTTTTCCTGTGAAGGGCTTAATATTTGCTGAACGCCGAAATCGCTAGGCTGCCTTAAAACGTGGACGAGAATATCCTCTGTAAGAAAAATTAAAATGTAAGACTATTTACGTGGTTCTCGTTCTCAAAATGGTCGACACACAAAAAGACCAAAGTCAACTCTCCTGACAAAAAGCAGTAGTAAATCTCATTAAGGAATGAGTTTCAGTCACCAAACAACCAGCTAACTAGAGGCAAGATATAGGTAAGGCCTGAAACTCGAAATAAAATTTGGCCCGTTACATCTCCCTCACAGCTTAGATAGCTAGTTACGCCCAGCGGCGTAAGTTACGCCTTTGTTCCTACCGCATTGGCCTAGCCTAGAAATACCTTAGAACGCTACTCCACAGCTCAGATGTGATAGAACATAATGGGTTTAACTAAGCAATTCTTTTAGGGTAACGTCCGATGAATAGCTTTTTATTTAGACTCTTCGCGAACGCAGTCGATATGGTACGCACTGATAAGAGCTCCGTAAATATTTACGTATTTTTGTTGTTTTTGGCGTTAAATAATATAGCAAAACTGTGTGGTCAAGTTTTTTAGTGCGTATTATTCATTGTGTGATTATTATATCGTACGAAAAGTGTGTTTGTTTGAAGATTTTCCTCAATTTGTGCGGGTGTTTTGTTGCCGCCATTTTGATTGTTTACATTCTGAAGATACAGCTGCGTTCCTGAAATATAAAACTTTTCATCGTTTATTCAATCATGACTGACCTTGCAGAACGGTTCGTATTCAGATGCTGTGCAGCTAAAACTCATAGGTATTATTGTTGTGCAGTTTGCTTACGGATTTTTCATTCAAGTTGTCTGGAAAGAGACTTCAGACACCACATAAAAATTGGCGAAAATAAAATTTATTGCACTGTAAAACGTCTCGATGAGGCTAATTCTGACAGTAACAACAAACAGCAGCTAAATGAGGCTCTGAACAGGATTGATCTTCTAACGGAAACCAAACATTCCCTTAAGAAACAGTTGTCCAAAAAGGATCTAGATTTTGATGTCATATGGAAGAAAAAGAAGAACTTATCGCTTCGCTTCGTGCAGAAGTTGACAGACTGACTCAGGAAATTTACAACAGTGAAACGTATCTGACCAAACAAAAGCAAAAAACCCAAGACTTTGAAGACCTGGCCCTTGAACAGGAGAAGAAAATGGTGGAAACTCTAAATCAAAAGCGAAATGAAATTGACAACTTGAGATATGAGATACAGCAGCTAATCTCAAAAAATTCCACTTTACAAATTAGTGTTAATAACCATTTGGATAGAGTTAACCAGCTTAACAATGAACTCAGTGATCTGAAGTCCATTAACCAGAGTATGCTAGAGTCTATCAAAGTATTAGAGGCAGATAATTTTTCAGGATGTGAGGAGATCAAACGTCTTAGGCTGGTGAACCAATCTCTGAATGAACCATATAACTATCATGATGCTTCTGTGCAGACCGAAACTACAACTACAACTAATGCTACCACTACACCTATGAGGCAAGAAGACGGCTACTTAAACACACGGAGTTCTTCAGCTGCATTACCCCCAGGTGAGGAAATTTTTGTTTTCTAAATACCAATTCTCAAACGACTCCACTTAAGAAAAATGTTATTTGCAAGCTTCTTACTCAAGTGTGCTATTTCAGAAACTTATGAAAAACTTAGTATTTATTAATTTTGTCGATGACTCTAAAAATACAGAAAGCACAGATGTGGAATTGGTGGCCGACTCCGATACTCAGCCTGATGTAATAAATGTAGACCCAGATGTTCAACTAAACCTCCATGCATTAAACACAAATTTAAATTTTCAAAGCACAGAAAAGAATCCAAAACGCACTTAGTTGTCGGAAAGCAATACTTGTCTATTCTTCTCTTAAATATTCAATCCCTAAGAAATAAATCAACAGAATTATATACTTTTATCGATCAGCAAGACTATCCAAATTTCGTATTAATCACTGAACATTGTCTAAAAGAAAATGAGATGTCTTTTATTCCTGGTTATACAGTGGTGTCTACCTTTTGCAGAACTATATATGCTCATGGTGGCTGCATGATTTTAGTAAATGACAAGTTTTTAGCTAATAATTCTCTTCAACCTATAGATAAGTTTAATAACCTTCGAGAAGAAAAAATCTTTGAATTTAATGTGATATTTTTAAAATGTTTAAACATTTATATTATTTGTATTTATAGATCTCCTAATTCGGAAATTAGTGCCTTCCTCAATAAATTGGAGTCCTTATTGGTGCTACTGCCAATATCTTCATCTGTGATACTAGCTGGTGATCTAAACATAAATTTTTTTGACTGTGATACAAATGCAACTATAAGACTGACTAATCTGTTTGGCTCTTTTAACTTACATATGCATATTGATTGTCCTACTCGTGTGTCTCAGTACTCGTCTACTTTAATAGATTATTTATGTTCAAATATCTGTTCTGAAATGGTTGCCTGTTCGGTTATTGATGACGGTCTATCTGATCACCAAGCCGTTTTAGGAAAATTTGCAATGTACAAAAACAAGCTAAGTACAAGAATTGTAGAATTTATAGTTCATCAAATTTTCGGAAGTTTTTCCAAATGTGCAATAATGATTCATGAGAGAAATTTTTTTCATCGCTCGACCCTGTCAGGAAGTTAAAGATTAAAAAGAGTAAACCTTGGCTCACTAAAGGCTTAAAGGTGTCATCTAAGAACCTTCGAGTTCTTCATTATATCAGAAAGTTTACTAATGACTTGCATTTCCACTCTTACTTTAATAAGTACAGATCTTTGTATAGAAAACTTTTAGGGTCGGCTAAAAACTTGTATTATCACAAGCGCCTCTCTACAGCACCCAATAAACAAAAGGAAAGCTGGTCAATCATTAATGACATCAGAAGCAAAAACCACTTCACTCCAAAATTAAATGAGAGTACATTGTGTCCGAATGTAGTTAATAAATACTACTGCTCTGTAGCTGAAAGACTGACAAAAAATATTCCACAGTCTACTGATCCGCTTAGTTATCTTCCGTCCAAAACAAGTGTAAGCAACTCATTTTATTTTGTCCCTACAACTCTAGAAGAAATAAAAGATACTATTTTAAGTGTGAGAAACAGGAACAGCTCTGGTGCTGATGAATTGTCTATTAGGCTATTTTTAAATTTGCCTGATCGAATTCTGGAAGTTTTAGCTCGGGCAATCAACTTATCGTGGGAAGCTGGCACCTTTTCTACATGCCTTAAATTGGCAAAAATAATCCCTATTCACAAGAGCGGAGATACGACGGAGCCTTAAAATTATAGACCCATATCTCTATTGTCCAGTCTCTCTAAAATTGTGGAAAAACTTGTCAAAAGCAGAATGATATCATTCTTAAACGTCAACAATGTGCTTGTTCCTCACTAATTTGGTTTTCGGGAGGACCACAGTGCAAATGATGCAATTTTTCGATTCCTGGAGGGACTTTACACTGGTATAAATAGTGGTGAGGTAACTGCGGCAGCTTTCTGTGATTTGTCCAAGGCATTCAATTGCGTCAATCATCAGATTCTGCTGCGGAAGCTTCATCACTATGGATTTCAAGGTATACCACTTTCCTGGTTCGAATCCTATTTGTCAGGGCGTCGTCAGAGGGTTTGTATATGACCAACACAATCCGAAATTCTGGAGGATGAGTGTGGTGTTCCTCAGGGGTCAGTACTGGGTCCTGTCCTGTTCCTGATATTTATCAACGATCTTGCTTTATTGAAAATCTCTGGTAAATTTACGCTCTTCGCCGATGATACCACTATTCTATGGCACTGTGCTAACCTCTTCATCTTAAAAAGGGCTATCCTGACTGATCTTGAAATGATTAAATTGTGGGGTGACTCGAATCTTCTCTTGTTAAATCTCTTTAAAACAACTGTGATATCGTTTAGGGATGATCTACAACTATCTAGCATATCTATTGAACTCCGCCCTGAGACCAAGCTTCTTGGAGTAATCATCGACTCTGATCTAAGCTTTAAATGGCATATTTCGGCTCTCTCAAATAAAGTTTCATCTGGTTGCTTTGCAGTACGAATGGTGGCCAATGAATTGGGACATTCTATGGCCAGATCAGTTTACTTTGCTCTGATTGAGTCTCGTTTAAGGTATGGGATCTGTTTTTGGGGGACGTCCAACCAAAACATATTGGATTCTGTTTTTGTCCTTCAAAAGCGTGCTATAAGATTGATTTGCGCAGCAAACAACAGGGAACATTGCAGGCCGCTCTTTAAAAAAGAAAAAATTTTAACTCTGTATAGTTTATTTATTTTGGAAACTGTCACGCTGATTCAATAAAATCGCCAAAAAAATGAGTGCACGTAGTGTTCACTACTATACTCGTAATATTTCGGACTTACCGCTACCAATTCCTCACACAGCACTAGTTAAAAAATCAATCATTTATAACAGCATTCAAATTTATAACCGTCTTCCCTCTTATTTAAAAAACCTTACTTCTTTAAAACCCTTCAGAAGAGAGATTAAGAGGTTTTTGATTGATAAGGCTTACTCTAGCTTAAATGAGTTTTTCTGTGATACTTTTTAAATACTTTTATGGCTTTTTTGTATCTTATTGAACTTGGTATTTAAAATTTTATTCCTCTTGTTTTTTAATTTTACTCAACTATTTTCATGTTCCGTAGTATAAGGTTTGTTCGTTTTCCAATTTTTGTTTGTTTGTTACCTTTATTTCTTAACTTTTGACATTATACTTTATTATTTGTATTTATTTATTTTTTATATTTTTTAATGTTTAACTGTTCATGATATGTATAGTAAGTAAGATATTGTAGTAAATTATGCTTTTTCGACAAGATGTATTATCTTTTGAAAATAAAGCTTATTTTGACTTTGACCAGACTTTGAAGGCAATAATATGAACTTTTAAATTTTAGATTGCCACCAGTATAAATGCCTAAGAATTGGGTAACCAATTTATATTCTATGTTGATTTTCTATTAAAAAATGTATTTGTCTTATATTGTATGTGGTTGGCACTGTTGCTAGACAATTTGTTTGGCAGGACTTCTCAAGATATATGTAAATTAAATCATTATTTGTTAAAATGTATTTTGTAGAGAATCCGCAACAGAAGTAAATTTTTCATTGAAAAAACATTCTCCTGTCAAAAATTCAAACGGAACTATTGAAATTGGAAAGGATGATTTAGATCACAGGTAAAAATGCAATTATGTTTTGTTATTATTTATAGTGAAATAATGTTAACATTTTAACATAGGATGTTTAATATTTCTAGGAGATCTTCAGATAAAGCTGACGATGGTTTAGATGAGCATGCTACGATTAATAATGGAATCAAAACCGACCCAGATTTGTGAGTAACTATGATTTTAATAATTCTTACGGTCAAGTCAATAAGTAACGTCAACTGAAACTTTCCCGCAAAGTCATAAATACTTGTCATCTAAATTTTGTGAATAACTATTTTTTCTAGTTGTGATAAAAACTAAGTAGGGCAAATGTGTGTTATAAATAAGCTTTTTTTGGTGGTTTATATAAGTGCATCTTGCTATTTTAAAAGTTATATAAATTTAAAATGCCCATATGGCATTGACAGAAATGACAATGTAACCCAATACTTGTGAATTACCGGTAATTAGTAGTGTATCATAATTCAATAATATTGTAGCTGGTAGTATATGACATATACAAGTAAATTATTTTGTGTTATAGAGGGTCCAATGCAAATAATTACTATGTGATTAATTCGAATTTTATAAGTCAGGAGGAAGTTGATATTAAAAGTGAAGATGAAGAGGAAGTGACAGATTCCAGGTAATAAATTTAATATTGTGAGCGTGGAAGTTGTTACTTCCGGTTAGACCAAAAGAAACAAATTTCACCAGCTGACAGGGTATTATTGGCATTCTTCAGATTCCGTTAATTTCTACATTTTACTTCACCTTAGTATAAATGATATACGTAAATACAGACATGCGGTTGTCTAAATGTTGTTTTGTCGCCCAGTAAAACTGTTTTTATAGCATTATCGTGAGCATGATGTTTAGGAATGTGGTTGTTATAACTATTAGCATTCGTAATCTTTTGAAGCAGTCACTGCAGATAACGATTATTCATCACTTTTTTTACTAATGGAAGAACATTTTAAGAGTTGTGCGCCGCAGTGCGTATCGAGAATCAATAACCTTACAACTTCATTTTAATTTTATTATAATTATAATAATAATTTATTATTAACCGTGGTTTAGTTTGGACATACACTATTATTGTCTGCGCGTTGACTTAAGATGCAAAGGCAATAATGGTTACCTAAACATGGTTAATATACTACCAAATACTTATGTAATTATGAGTGCATTAATAACCATAGAGTGGGGTTACCTGGAACTGTGGGGTATTTTGGAATAAAACTTCGTGTTTGCATCATTAACTCTAAATCTGGCAACAACGCTTTAAAAACCACTCGCCCTAAACAGGTGCTGTTTTTTTTTTATTTACATCCGCCTAAAATTATTGCTGTGTTGAGATTGATGATTTATGATGATGATCATAACAAACATGAAAAACTTCTATTAAAAAGGGACCTTGAGTTATTACTATTTTGTTACTGCGTTTTATAGGTTAAGAATGTCAAGTGCTAGGTTTACATAGCCCAAGGTTAGTAGAGTATAGGTTATCCGATAACTTATGTGCGACAGACGGAAAGGGAAACGTCGTGACGTCAGTTATTGTAATGGATCGGAAATAAAAGCAGCGTTTACTGTTGGATTTGTGTTTATTTTACTTTACAACTGCTTTTTTTGGTTAATTTTCTGTTCTTGAGAAGTGTTTTCTACGAGTTTTCAATAAACATTTTGTCGTGTAGTGAACTAAGTTTTGGAGAATACCTATTTAAGTTTAGAAAACATTTTTGTGCGGATAGAGCACTTTTTACAGACTTTCTTTAAGTGGCCTTTTGACGGTTTTAATGAAAATTGGTCCTGTGATTTGTAGAGCTCTTATTTAGCCCCCATTAGATTTAAATTATTAAAGCCAGTGACTTTTCGAAGGGACTTTACCAATATTGTAAAAAGATACGCCACTGACTTTTTTATAATTTTTATATTTCTTCGTATTAAACAACTATAAATGAAAACGTGTCGCTTGATATTTTGTCGTATCCTTGCTTCGTTTTCGAGAAAAAAAACATTTGATTCGATGGCCTTGGATATTATAAAAATAAAAAAACTACCATACTCGCAAAAACGGGGGTGTACCTGTTCTTTTTTTTGGAATTCAATAGTTCATTTTGATTATAAAAGTTGTCCTAAAATTGTTGCAAGCTATTAAAATTAAAATATTGTTCCGTGATTTTTTCTATGTTTATTTTTTTCTCCAAAACGAAGCAAGGTACGCAAAAAGTTAAGCGACAAAAAGAGTTGTATTTTTTTACTTATTCCGAAAAAAATATAAAAATACGAAAAAAGGCAGTGTCACACATTTTCTTTAAATATTGCCTAAGGTGCCCCCCGAGACGCCTCTGGATTTAATAATTTTAAACTAAATTGCAGTTTAGTCTAAATTGTTCCCTTCTTATTACTACAAAGAACACCACAAATTTGCATTACAATCGTCTAAAGAATATTTGGGATATTTATTAAAAACTGCATTTTCAAACATAAGTTTATATTTACTTTTTGCCTTATTTTTAACTACTAAATACACTGTTAAGAGTCTCCTGACCACCCTCTGTATATATTGTTGTAGAAACGTTATTTCCACTTAACCGCATTTAAGCACGCCACTGGATAAAAATGCAAGCCACCAAAAATGTCCCGTAAAACTGTACACCTGCATGTGGTAGTTATAGCGGTCCACGATTTCTAGAATTGCCGATATCCCAATCGACTTTCCAATCGCGCGAAAATTATCGCCTTTGATTGGTTGTGTACGATCGGGTGGAAATATCGGGCCCTTAAACTCGTCGCAACTAAAATTAAAATTAGTTGCAGTTCAGATCCCGGAAAGGCAAGAAGCAAGAAATCACTTTGGGCCAGCCGAGAGACGCCATCGCTGATATTCAGGAATCCTAACGGGACTACCAACTCATCCATTTAGCCCCTAGCTCCACACTCTGACAGAATTACCCAGATTTTTAGCCACTAGAGACTTAGCCAAATTTTTTACATCTCGAAAAAGAAAGGGCTGTAGAAAGCTTACGGACGAGCGAAAGAAGTCCCGAAGCGAAGGAGAAGGCATTGTAGGGCCAGCACTCTCAACTGGTACCAAATCAGCATCAGCATCCAACCGAATTTATTGAGTTTTCCTGCGAGTTTGCAACCTCAGGACAGCCGAATTTTCGACAATCTCGAAAAAAGGAAGGGCTCTAGGAAGTTTACAGACAAGCCAAAGAAGCTCCGAAGCGAAGGAAAAGGCATTGTAGAGCCAGGACTCTCAACTGGTACCGAATCAGCCTTCTACCGAATTTATCGAGTTTTACGGAGTTTTTGGAACTTCAGGACAGAAGAATTTTAGGAGAAAAAAATTTTGAAGACAGAACTTAAGCACTTGAAAAGGCCTTGTCAAGCGGCCGAGTGCCAACAATTCTCCGAGATCTTCAACTGTATTGCGCACCCTACAGCAACATCCCGCGAATAAGGTTAATTGCAAGCACCTTGTTTGGGTTCCCCCCATGCACGTATGTGTCTCTCTGATCCTTCATATTAGTCGTAGTAAAACAATGGGCGACAGTAAAGCGCGTTGACGGCTAGTTCGGTTTCGAGAACTAGAGAGCCCCCTGATTCCCCCATACATTAGCTACTCGGCCTACGGGCGAAAAGCGAAAAGGCATAGGAGCCGAAAAAAGAAAATAAGGCTTAACCTATAGAATTCGGGCGCGTTCAAAGAGTGTTGTTAGCCAAGTGCGTACGGGAGGCGTTTTTGTATTGGCTGCTGTTAATCATACAACGACCCAGCATTCATAGTTATAATATACGTGACTACAGTGCCAACCGCACAGTCGTTAAAACATACTCGGCCGCAGTGTTCACCAGCGAAATGTATACACGTTAGTAGTGCGCAAAGACAAAAAGTTATTACGTAATTTACAACATGCATTCTGTTTACTATTAGTCGAACGTTTGTGTACTATTTTAGACTGTCTAATATTTACTAGCGGATAAATACATCTTGCGAGGAGCCTTTCACCCTTCCACCATTCCACGAGTCCTGTTTTTTTTTCACTTCACGCATTGCACAAACTAACCCAAACAAACAAAACAAACCAAAACTAACCCAATTCTAACCAAAATTAAAAAAAAAACAAATATAATCTTTAAAAAAAATGCCTTGCTACCGCCGACAATCGAACCCACGGCCGCGGCCCCTGTATCACAAGCGCAATGCCTCTACCACTACACCACGAGGGCTCTTGAGTGCAAACCGTTGGAACGTAAAGACATCTATTTGTTACACACTCGGTGAACGGTTGAACGCTCCTCGCAATCTGCACTGTAACCGCGTATATTATTCCTAGGTACACTCAGGCAGTGTTTGATTTATGCCAACCAATAATATCCAATAAAAACGAAGTTAACACTGTACTCATGTATATTATACAAAAACGGTTCCGGGACACAATATTCAGCATAGTACTTTGTCAAGAATAATGGCCAAATTTAAAGCGACTGGTTCGGTAGAATACAATATTAAGAAACCTCATGTCCCAAGTAAGTACGACGATGAAGCACAATACAATATCTGTTTGAATGTTATAGAGCAAGGACAAACTAGTATTTCTAATATTTGCGAAGCAACAGGTTATAAAAGAGAGAGTACCAGAAAATTTTTACAAAAAAAATAAATTTCGAGCTTACAAACCTAAATTTATAAATACTTTAAAAGAACGTGATTTTAACATTCGTTTGGGTTTTTCCTTTTGGTATTAAGGAGAGAGCGAAGAAAATTTATTTTCTCCTCTTAAAATTTTATGGACCGACGAAGCTACCTTCACATCAAATGGCACTGTAAGTTCCCAAAATTGCCGATGGTGGAGTCAGGAAAATCCTCAATTTACAATCGAATGTTGCGACCAGTATTCATTCAAGACAAACGTTTGGTGTGGAATATTTAATGACCGAATTATTCGACCTTATTTCTTCAAAGAAAACCTCAAGGCACAGAGGTATCATACTTTTTTACGCAATGAAATTAGCAAGATTTTGGATAACATACCTTTAAATATCAGAAGTCGTTTATGTTATCAACACCAATTATTCATCTGACGATTGAACTGAAAGAGTACCTTAACCATTTATTTAGGAGCAAACGTGATATGGAAATTTACTGGCCACCTAGGTCCCCCGACTTGACTCCTATGGACTTCTTTCTTCCTGTGGGGTTACTTAAAATAAAAAGTGTATAGGTATAGGCCATTTACAAATGTGCAACATTTAGATAACAGTATTCGTGTTTGTTATCCTCAGTTTGTTAAAAACGTAGTTATGCACGTTAGTAAAAAGATTATTATTTTCATTGAACGTGGAGAACGTCACACTGAATGTCATTTTTCATTGCATTATTTTTAATTTTGCGTTCACGTCTAAACGTCTTAAAGTTTTTGTTATACTACTTTGTCACTTAGTAAAATTTGTTTTCAATTAATTATGAACATTTTAAAGTTTTTAATCTAACCACATATTACCTACTACTGATAAAACTTGGCATAGCCTACTCAAATTTGATAAATTTCCATTATTTTGTGTTCATGCGTAGATACCATAACAAAAATAATTAGTTCCGATAACTTGTATAAAAATAGCAAATTTATTGTGGCATTAACAGCCTTATTAAAAGCGTTCCTAACTTTCAGGATGTAAAAGATATGACAACTTTGCACCAGTGGTGTCGAAATTTTTGTAGCGTAATTTCGTTTTTTTGCCATTACGAAGATTTTGGTATGATAATAAATCTGAAAACGGAAATGTAGGAGGGGCGTTTAAGTAGTAAATGAGATAATATCCATTAATTCTACTTATTTGTCGAAATAAAGATTTCAGGCACGAAATATGATATAAAAAACGTAGCAGACCTGCTCGACCCCCCTACGAACGTACGATTTTTTGCAATTCTTTTTTACTCTGCAAACAGGTGGCAACCCTAATCAAAAATCATATCGTTCACTTGGCCGGTGGCCATATATGCCACGCCCCAAGAATGGCATCCCTCAGTTAGCGATGATAGGTCTATTTATTGCGACGGAATGACTGACAAATGCCTTTTAATGTGAAGGAAAATATTAATGATAGTCCTGTTTAATACATAACTTATGTCAGTTTTTTTTAAATGATTATATATTTTTTTCAGGTTACTAAACTGCGAACTTGCCCATAAACCTACTCTGCACACATGTCCTGAAGGTATTTACCAATCGAATCTCAAAGGTGATGTCAAACAGCATTCAATCGAGCCTTTGAAGCATTCTTATGAAACCCCAAGGAATGAAATATTAAAGGATCATTTCAAAAGGCAGCTGATTAATCACCAAAACGAAGACACAAAAAGTTGGCATAAATGTCCAGACTGCCCCTTTAAAACAATCTACAAAAGAAGTTTTTCACGGCATTCCATAATTCATAAACCTGCTGCTGAAGTCCAGTGGTTTCATTGTTTAAAATGTTCATTTAAAACAAAGCAGAAAAATATTCTAAAACATCACATGAAGACATATAGAACACATCAACATGGTGAAGACGCAAGAGCTTGGTATAAATGTCCAGAGTGTCCCTTTTAAACAATCTACAAAAGAAGTTTAACATCGCATTCTATAATTCATAAGCCTGTTGATCAAGTCCCGTGGTTTCATTGTTTAAAATGTTCATATAAAACAATTCGGAAAAATGATTCAAAAGCCCACATGAAGACACATAGAACTGCTGATCAACATGGCGAGGACGCAAGAGTTTGGCATAAATGTCCAGAGTGTCCCTATAAAACTATCTACAAATATAGTTTAATATCGCATTGCATAATTCATAAGCCTGCTGATCAAGTCCAGTGGTTTCATTGTTTAAAATGTCCATATAAAACATTTCGGAAAAATGATTTAAAATCCCACATGAAGACACATAGAACTGCTGATCAAATCCAGTGGTTTCATTGTTTACAATGTTCATATAAAACAAAATGGAAAAATGATTTAGGAAAACACATGAAAACACATAAAACTGGAAATTGGAAAACTTAAAAAAAAAACGTAAAGGCACATAGAACTGGCGCGGAGACCCAAATGTTTGGGCTAAATATCCAGTGTTCCTATAATACAATCCTCAAAAGTGATTTAATAAAGCATGCCATGATTTATAAACTTGCTGTTCAAATCCAATGGTTCCGATGTTAAGATTGTTCGTTTAAAACAAATCGAAAAATATCTCTAAGAAAGCATATGAACACATAGAACTGCTGATCAACAAAGGGAAAACGCAAAAGTTTGGCATAGATGTCCAGAATGTCCCTATAAAACAATCTGCAAGAGTAATTTACCATTGCATGCCATAATTCATGAGCCTGCAGAGCAAATTCAGTGGTTTTATTGTTTGAAATGTTCATTTAAAACAATTTAGAAATTTTCTCTAAAAGACCACATGATGACACATAAAACTGTTTATCAACAAGGCTTTCAGATTGTCCATTGATAATCTTTAAAAAGCTGTTTTTCATGAGGCATCAGATTAGGCATCAAGGTAAAGACAGAAAAGTTTCGCATAAATGTCCAGTGTCGCTATAAAACAATCCGTCAAAGTGATTTATCAGTGTATATTATAATTCAAAAGTCTGCCAATCAAATTAAAAACAAAAGATTTCCTGGTTGGGACAACATACGTTTGAATATTTAAAAAAAATCTACCCTCATCACTGGCCGAATGGATCAGTAAATCGGTCTTGAATGGCAATTTTCCAGATTAGCTGACGAGGGCCATTATCATTCCTATATTCAAACAAGGTGAAGATATTGCTTCTAATTACAGGCCTATTTCACTGCTGCCTACCTTGTCCAAGATTGTCGAAAATCTCATTAAAAAAAGTGGTTAATTTTTGAAAACTAATAATTGAAATAAATCCGAATTTGGATTTCTGTCTTCCAAGAGTACCAATGATGCAATCTTTTTTCTTACCTGGGGCTCAACGATGGAGATGTGGCTACCTTTGTGATTTGACTAAGGCCTTTGATTGTGTATCGCACGAAATACTGCTGAGGAAGCTTGAAAGGGTGCGTCCTGGCGTAATTTAAGTCCTAACTGTCCAAAAGAAGACAGAGAGTTGTCTTTAATGGCAGCTCCTCAGATGAGAAGTGTCGCAGCGGGGGTGTCCCAGGGTTTTGTTCTTGGTCCGCTTTTTTTCCTGTTATACATCTATGACTGACCACTAATAATTGAAACCGGCCCGTGCACATCCTTTGCTGACGATACTGTCATTCTTTGGCATAATGGGGACTCTTGGGGTTGTATGATTCTGGTCAGTGTTAACCCAACTAGCAATTATCTGTTTTATAAATGTCCCAAGAGCATTTATAGAACTATTTTTATAAAATAACGTCGCTATAAACATTTTAACAACGCTTATAATCCTAAAAACGGCGCACTCTTGTGCAGCAATTTAGTTCTTTAATTTATTTTATTATGGCTTCCATAGCTTTTACCGGACAATTGTATAAACATTTACAAAAATATTATAAAACATAGTTTGTAACAATTATAAAACAGTTTTATAAAAGTTGGTTTATTATATCAGAGGTAGCTTCTTTCTTCTTTGTTTTGACTAACACTATAAAAGTAAGCTTTTGTTGATGAATTGAGAATAATTAATTTTTTAGTGGTCCTTAAGATAACAAAAACTAAATAACATGGCTTCCATGTTATAAAATCCTTTTTTATTACGCATGCATCATAATCAACGATTATCGCACGCTGTAGCGTGCATAAAATGATGTTTATGGTGCGTCTACTTTCTTAAAGGTTGCTATAGAAACATTTGATCATGTCAAATGTGACAGATTAATATATTCGTCAATATATCTTTTAAGTTTAATATTTAAAACATTTTTGAGATTATGATGCATTCGTAATAAAAAATAGCGTATGATATAAGTGTATAAGAGGCCTTTAAAGCCCATGTCGCGCGTGCTTTAAAGGCCCTCTTATATACTTATATCATAATATACTATTATCACCATGGGAGTTCTTATAAAATGTTTCTGGTATTTGAGGGATTTTTTATAAATTATTTAGGTTATAGTAATATTTCAATTAAACAGAGGCGTACTGCAGGAAAAAAGGTAGGTGCAATGTACGCATTAGATCGATAACTCGGTAGTATGCATGTACAGGGTGGGCAAATAAACGAGGTAAGCGGCTGTATCTCAGAAACTACTAATCGTAGAGCCGGTAAAAAATTATGTAACTAAAGTGACCAAAAGAAAACACTGGAAATAATTTTCAAGTTCATACCTCTACCGCTAGAATACGCAATAGCTATGGTCGGGATGAAAAATGCATTTTGCTCAAAAATGTTTTATTATAAGTTGATAAAAGAATACCACCACTGTAATCCTCGTGAAATTCTGCATCTTTTTTGTTCATATCTTTTGATTGTAGGGCATGAAATAAGGGTGGGGGGAAGGGAGAAGTCTGACTGATTGAAATGCCTATAACTTTAGTTTGACTCAACATATTGAGCAATTCTCCAATAAATGCGTCATCCATTCCACGATCTGGCATTCCTATCCTGACTAACAAACTGCCGCACATGAGGTAACACATGACTTCGATCAAGAGGAAAGCCTGGTTACGCACCTACTGATTCACCTCATCATCGGGACTTCTTGAACTGACACGAATTCGATGTAAAATGTCTTCTGACATGTTTTCCTTGTATTTGCTCCACAGGTCACGTAGATTCGATGGGAAGTATGTCGAAGTGATGATTGCAAATAATGTGCGAATCTGATTTCAAGTTGCAGAGATGATCGCTCCAGCGATTGTCATGTCTCAATGAGCACCGTGTTCAAGCAAATTTAGCTTTACATTTAGACATGCAGCACGAAATGTTGGGCACATTATACCATTAACAGTTTGTAATGATTGAAATGATGTTGGCCCACGAAGATTCACCAGCAACAACAGCAAATAGAAGCATT
>MU190184.1:16681-45327 GCA_016904865.1 Pissodes strobi | reverse complement strand
TTCCAAGATACCCATACATGTATACCCAATTTGGGCCACACTGTATAAGAAAGTAGTAAATACGGAAGAGATAGAATAAAGTACATATTAAGTAAAGAATAAGGAAACCTCAGATATGGGAATGTAATATAAAGAAATTAGAATAGATATAGGCGTATAGAGAAACAATGTATAGATATATATCAGAAAGAAGAATAAAATATCAATTTACCAATTTACCAGATCCTTTTGAGTTTGGTTCAAGCATCTCAGAAGGTACAGATGTGCACAGACGCCAGCAGTCCCTGGAGTATTCAGAAACCAGTGCAAATAACTATCCAGTAATGGGTTACGACAGAAGTATCCAAGGACTGCAAGAATCTAGACCTAAAAAGCGAAGAAATACTTAAGAAAAATATAACAAAAAAAAACTGAGCATTACAATCTCAAAAGATATCTAAATATTGTGAGATATTTGGAGTCAGATATAAATTATAGCACAACAATGAAAACAGCAGCAGCAGGACATGCAATATCTGGCAGAAACTGAAAATAATTATCAAAAGATGAGACAACAAACATGAATAAAACTAAATATAAGCAAAAAAATCTAGCGACTAACCTACAGTTGTAGAAAGAAGACGTGAGGATCCAGTAGTTATGTCGAAAACCATTCAATGGACAGACTGGGGAAAACTGGAACATGTGGTGCCACAGCAGCCAGCAGTGACAGTTCGGCCAGACTATAAGCCAGGGAGTCCAGGGACTCTTATTATTCCTATTCCATGCTTCCGTAACCTAAAAAAAAAGCTATAATTAGTCTTCTCATAACCACTTCCATGTTAAACTAGCAGTAATACACGTCATCTACAGCTTGGAATGGAATAAATAATCATTGATAAAATTTTTCTTGTCAATATTCAAGCCCCACATGGAGTACATGGCGAAAAAGGTCATTTACCCTTACCACGCATTTTTCTAACCTCAAACTCAGTCACGCGAAATGTTTCCAAGAAATTCAAACTCATGCATCAAACACCCTTGAATTAGAGTTTTTATATGCTCTAGCATTTATTCTTATTTTCAAAGAGCCCAAAGATAATGATTATAGGAAATACAACATTTACCTTTTCACTTCAAAGCACCTGCCAAGATTCAAACTTCATAGGCAAATCCCTGGTCACATTGCAAAATCAAACACAAATCTTCGTCATTATATCAATGTAACAAATTTTAATGCTAATTTATTTAATCTAGGATCTACACAACGCAAAACGCTACCGTAGAAATAAATGACGAATTGACTAATAGGACACGACAGCATTTTTTCCCAGAGGTCAAAAAGTTCGAGGTCGACGAATTGACAGGGGTACCAGTCAAAGGAAAAAAAACGAAGAAAGCACCAGAACTACTCGGCGAATACTCGTTCAAGTAGAGGTGGGGCAGACATATCGATACTCAACAAGGGACACGAAGCAAAGATGGATACTTTCTCAGTAGTTTTCAAAGGGCGCCGTCTAGCCACCATGAACTGAGGGACAAGCCAGAAGAAAGAAAATGTTGTAGCGTAAAGTATAAGATATCTTTTATTTATTAATGTTACATATTAGAATAATTGACTGTAGGATATTTCATGGAACTAAAATCGGTAAATTGTATACAGATACATTTTTAAATATAAACAAAGTCAGCATGCTGAATTAGGTCAGCGAGCTTGAATAAGTCGACTAAAAGAATATAAAAAGTCAGCAAATTTTGTTTATAAGTCAACAAGTATTACTGAGTCAAATAAACTGCTATAATTAGAGACATAAAAGGCAGCGAGTAAATATTAGTCTCGTAAACAGGACCGTAATTTAATATTAGATGTACAAAATAATTTAACATAATTAATAATTTTTTTATAATTACCTGCAATAGTGGTACTCTAGTTAAATAATAGAGAAGAGGACGGTATTTATGCAAGTTAATAAAAGTCTATATTTAATAGGAGACTATAACTAAATAATATAAAGACAGCTAGTATGATTCTAGAAAGAAATAAGTCATGTAAACTATTTTGTAGAATTGTAAATATTACTGAGACAATTTATAAAATGGTGATATTATGGTTATGATAAATGTGGTAATCCAAAGATCAACTTTCAGGGGGTGGACGCATCCCATGCAGGCTGAATTAGTCAATACAAGCAAGATATTACGATACAAGTATCAGTATTTTATAAGGAGTTGATATTGTGTCTAAACGTGGATTGACCAATAGGCGTCTATTAGCCAGTCCACGGTAAAGAATAGACATTTCAAATATGCAAAATACTTAGGGTGGAATTCTACATACCACTTGTTCGCTAAACAATCTAGAATTAGAATTATATGATTTCTAAGAAAATGTATAAAGATATATTTCCTTTTTGTTACATGTACCAAGCACCAGTGGATGTCCATACTAGTCTCTCCAGCAGGCTCTTACTTATGATACCCCCAAACAGTTTAATGGTATGTCAATGCTAAGACATATAGACTGCAGTGGAGGCTAGAAGGAGTTACTAAGGATCAGCCTGGATCCAGAAAGTAACAAGACCACTGATGGATATTTTTTTATGTTCTATAAATTGTAATCTCACATAGTATTATGCGGCAAGTTTTTTCGATTTGAGGTCTTTCTTTTTTTAAATGATAGAGGTCGTGCAAACGTTGGGGACAACGTTTTAGAGGGCGAGGGAACGTGTCAAATATAATAATTCATAAAGCTATTAACTAATTATCACCCTGTCCCAAGTTTGAACTTGAACTTGGGAATTATTTAATAAACATTAAAAGCAAACTATAAACAACGCGAGCAGTCAACGGGAGCGATTATGAACCTTAAGCATGCAATGATCAGCAATTTCTCTAATATAAATACACTGGCAAACCTTCAGTTCGTCAGACTTTTGGTCTCACCTAAACCAGCTCCAGGGTTAGTCACATGACTGCTTTTGGTTCAATCCGCTCTTTGGTTAGTCATATGATTGCCAAAGTTATAATCCTTTTCCTACCCCAAACCTAGTTCTTGGTTAGCCACATCAACTGCTAAGACTAGGGGTTTCATTAACCACAGTAGAAAAGTCGAGTCTGTCAAAGTTCTTCGAGTGAAGTTTCTAAGTAGCCTGTCAAGCAGTTCAAAGTGTAGTGTCCAAGTGCTCTTAGATACCTTAACACTAAATAAAACATAACACAACATAAGATAAACTATATTTACAAAGCAGTGACCAAAAAGACCTATAAACAATTCATAAAACATACCTCAAGTCGAGAAAGCATGCGCACCTTAATAATTGGGTATAGGCTAGTCTCATTAAGTTTCTGACCAGTAAACGCTGTTAAAACTCTATCGTTGGGTCTTTGACCAATACACATTGTTAATCTTTTCTCATTTAGTTTATCTAATATACTTTATTGTTTTTCTATTGTTTTTCTGCTGATGCTTTCTTTATCTTCGCTTCTCACCTCACGTAAAGAATCCCGTACTACCATCGGAGTTATACCCCTGCACGCTGAGTAAGGCGTGGCATCGCGCTTCAAACGTATGATGACAGACCGGTGAAGGCATTAAGAAAAAATTAAAAGAACTGTCATCACGATTACTCGCGACAATATACTACCCGTACAGTTTTAATAGTATAAATGATTTAAACTTTTATCCGATTGCAGAAATCAGCCGTATGTAAAAATTTGAATAAAAATCACTTTGTCAGAAAAAATCTCAAAATATGAAAAAAACATGTAACGAAGTAGTTATTATTTCGTTACAATCTAGCGGACAAATTCCAGAGGCTCTAAATCCTGATTTTATTATTTTTGTTGGTAGTGGCTTTCAAACGATATGGAAATTCAGCCTTGGGAATACGGATGCGGATCGGATCAGGAAGGGGGTGGTGAGGCATAAATATGCGAGCCACTTGCGCACTTAGGCCACTTGAGCGGGCCCATTGTGCCCTCAGAAAGGTTTTACGAATTCAGCAGTCCTACAGTGTTATGTAGCTTAGTATGCCGCTTGGATCGCATTAATGTCTGCCATCCTTGGCCATTGTATCTTCAGGTGAGTATCTCTTTGTCTAGCGAGAACGAGGTAGTCGCATAGAATGTGTTCTTCTGCCTCGTCGTCCTCTAAGCATTCTCTGCATAAGGAGTCGTCAACGTCACCTATCTTGTGCAGATTGTCATTTAGTCTGCAATGACCGCCGGTAAGTGTTTCTGCCATTATTTTCAAGTTTTGCCTTAATGGTTTCAGAAAATGTCTAGTTTTGCATTTACCAGGACCTGTTACTGTTGCTTTGGAGTAGCGAAGCACTACTGCCATTTTTCACCTGGAGCTCCTTTCTGGAATTGCTGTTTTTTTTTTAATTTCTTCGCGAACAGTGTGCATATTGAGTGGTAGTATTGGTTCTGGACCAATTGGTTTTCTACGAGACGCTTTCTTGGCAATTGTTTCTGCTCTTTAATTGCCAAGGTTACATTAAGCCCTTTTTTTCCAAGCGATGGTTACTTTCTTTTCTGTAGATATTTGGTTTAGTGAATTTATTCACTCCTTGACCATCAAGCTTCTAGTCTCCATTTTCTTGACTGTTTGTACAACTGTCTTGCTGCTCTTACCACAAGATCTGTGCTCACTCTCATAGCTGGGCGTATAGTGAAAAGTGATCTTATCGTGCGGGTCCAAAGGTCACAATTTTCAGAAAAAGCATCTTTCGTGGCAGATTTTGCGTGTAAAATCTGTCAAAGGAATTACATTTAATGAAAAATGTGACTACTATAAAAATAGTAGGGCCAACATTAATTAAAAAAATCAAAATCTGTTCAATTTGTGTCTGCAAAGTCATAACATTCCCGAAAACTGGAACAACTCAATTATGATCTTGCTACATAAAAAGGGTGATAGAACAGACCTCGAGAACTACAGACCAATAAGTCTACTCAATCAACTGTACAAATTATATACTCGCATAATAATAAATCGAATAGAAGTTCAATTGGACTTTTACCAGTTCCGGGAACGGGCTGCTGTCCGCTCTGGGTTCGGTACCAGCGATCACCTTTAGTGTCTTAAAACCCTCATACAAAAGAGTAATGAATACAACTGTCCTTTGGTATTGATGTTTGTAGACTTCCAAAAGGCGTTCGACACCGTGGAACTTCCTGCAAATTTGAGATCACTACAAGAAAGAGTTGACCACCGATATTGCGAAATTATTAAAAATATATACGGAAACGCAAGGACCACCCTAAATCTTCACTTCACCACCAGTAAAGTAAACATCGATGGGGAAAGTCTTAATAATCTTCGCTTCGCAGATGATATTGTCCTAATAACAGATAGTCTGGTCGAAGCTATATAAAGAAATGCTTCAAGAACTTCAAATGTCAACACAAGAAAGTAGGCCTAAAGATGAACTTCTCCAAAACCAAAATGATGACAAATATGGTTCCCAGTGAACAAGTACTGATAGGCAATAATACATCGAAATAGTGGACAGGTACATATACCTGGGTCATGAGATGAAAATTCACAGAGGTAATCAAACAAGCGAATTGACGAGAATATATAACCTTGGGATGGGCACTATTCGAGAAAATGAAGCATGTGTTTAGGGCTGAGATTCCAATATCCCTGAAACGAAAAGCATTCAACCAATGTGTCCTCCCAGTCTTGACCTATGGTGCGGAGACATTGACTCTCACCAAAGCATCTGCAGAAAAGTTGAGAGTAACACGGAGACGAATGGAAAGATCCATGTTTGGATTGACTTTAAAAGATCGAGTAAGGAATAATGTGATCCGCAAAAGAACTGGGGTGGACGATATCGTAGAAGGTATCGCAAAACAAAAATAGAAATGGGCAGGCCACGTCGCAAGATTTGATGACGGAAGATGGACAAAAAACTCATTGAGTGGAGACCAAGAGCCGACAAACGAAGCCGAGGAAGACATCCCACTCGCTGGACAGACGACCTAAAAAGGATCTCATCAAATTGGATCGCAACTGCTCAGAACAGAGAAAACTGGAAAATTTTAGAGGAGGCCTATGTTCAACAATGAACGATAAAAGAGGCTGTTTTATGATGATACTGATGATGATGATGTGACTACTTTAAGATAAGTCTTGGCAATACCTCTTTTTCTATAAAGGGTTTTAATTTCTTCTTGAATCAATTTATTTAATAATAATTGTTACTCGAGTGACAATGGTTTAATTATGGGAAATCCCCTTAGCTCATTACTGGTTGAAATATTCATGGATTATGTGGAAACAAGAATGGAAAGTCGGTTTTAAAAACTTCATTTACTGGTATAGATATGTTGATGATGTCATTACCTGTTTTATAGGTACCGCACAACAACTCACACAGTTCCTTAGTTTCATAAAAAATATTCATCCTTCAATTAAGATCACAATAGAAGAAGAAATTGACAAACCTTACGATAAGTAAAGACAACAATAAACACAATTTTTAAATTTTTCATAAACCTACACATACTGACACAACAATAAACATTAATTCAGGTCTTCCAACAGAACATAAATTAGCTGCCTTCCATAGTATGATCCATAGATTAGTCACGGTCCCTCTAAACTCCTTCAATTTAAATAAATAATTAAACATCATAAAACAAATTGCTATTAATAATGGTTACAATACGAAAATCGTCAACAAAATTTGGAATAAAAAACTTTATAAAAAAGTCTTAAAGATGATCTACCACATAATTAAAGAAGTTAAGAAATATAGCATATTATCATATATCGGTCACCTAAGTAATAAAATTTCAAAATTCTTTAAGAACCAAATCCAAATTAAACAAGATAACAAATCGTTTATAAACTAACGTGGACGATTGCCCTAAAGTTTACATCGGGCAAACTGGAAGAAGTTTTTCTAAGAGAGTTAAAGAACACCTTAATAGTTACATTAATAATAAAATTGATTCCAATTATTCAAATCACTTGATTGAAAACAACCACAACTTTAACCATAATATACGATTTTACATACAGATAATAAAGGCGCCAAATTAGATCTTCTCGAAACTCTTGAAATCAATAAACCTAAAATTTACCGAAATTTGTTAAATTACCAGGTGACATAAAAACTTCCCCATTGTTAAATGTATGGTAGTACAAAAAAGATTGACTATAATTCTAGATATTTATTACAGGTAGATTCCAGATGTTAGCCAGTATAACTTATCATGTAAGAACATATTTTCTTTCATTCTGAAGAGGCTACAGTGTAGCAAAACATGTCAATGTGTTTATAATTATTGAATAAACGCACAGTTTTTCAAAATAGTGGAAACATTAAACTAGTTGACAATTATCCTTCCTTCCGTGTGTATTAAGTAGTATAGTTATAGGTACTGTTAACAGAGTCTATAAATATTCTAAACTGTTAATATGTAATGGGGAACTACAGTTTGTTGCCACCTCTTCTAGCAGCAATTGTTTATTTTGGTCAATTTTAACTTAGTTTTTATATTTAAACCTTCGATTTGCATTATATAGCTCTTTCTTTCTTTCTGTCCATATCGACACAATCCATAGCATCAACATGTCTAACTACTATCTCGCTTATCTAAACGGTAATTTTATGTGTCTTTTTTTTTGATTATTTGGAATAACCAAATTTGGAGATAGTATTTACTAGATCATTATAAAAAATTAAATGATCTTACCGACCTTGACGAGTTCTTATATTTGCCATATAAATAGTGAAATGTCAAATTTCTTCAGTTGCTAATTTAATTGTGACGATGAATCTCTTGTTTGTGTCGCTCATCGCTTTCAGCCTCTATTACTGTGCTTTGGCGAAGCCACTTGTAAATATCCGTCAATATGTAAACGAAAGAAATGACGATTCTTTTCATTTTGGGTAAGTCTATCGAGTATTTTTGTGTATTTCGATCTCAAAACTCCCTATTTATTTTTTTGTAAAAGTAAGTTATATTACCAATGGAGACATAGTTTTTAGACTTCTGTTAAATGTGAATATTAAAATGTGTTTGAACTGGCAATGTTTCGCTTAAAATCAGATCAAAAATATTTGGAAACGAATCAAGAGATTAATCGTATAGATTCAAAATTGTTTATGTAGAGCAAGTAAACGCTTTAATGTGGTATGTGAAGTTGAATGTTTACCTTAACAAAGATTTGTATATTTAATTATCAATTGTTTATTAAAAATTCCGCCATGACTCTAAGAGAATAATGAAAAGTTAATATACAAGTATAAAGGTTAATTATCATAGTTTCAAGATTCAGAGAGAGCTATCTCTCATTCGTTTGGTATATTCTAGATGAAAATCAATATAGATAGAAGACTACCGATCTTCTAATGACACAGAAAACGTTAGCTAACGAAAATAATAATAAAGTGAAAGTGCTTTGCTGTGTTTCACAATTAAGTTGAGTGGAGTCGCTGACTCGTAATAATATTATGGACGTTCTAAACTGCATAATAAATAAAGTCAACCTTATACCGGTAGCTAATGCCCAGCGGAACACAACTCACGTACTGTAAAATAGTTTATTTGAAGTAATAGTATATTATTCAACGAGCATGTAATGATAGCTATTACTCATGAGTCATGAGGATGAAGTTTGCCGTAATTCATCCGAGTGAGCAACATGCGAGTAGAATACTATACCTACCTTTTCTACGATCATTACTTAGCATGAAATAATAATATTAATAATAAAATACTTTATTTAAAATTTATAAACTACATACAATAATAAACAGTATGATAACAAAATTAACGAAATGGCCAGATGTTATCTAGTAATTACCACTGTTCTATCTATCCTACAGAATGATGGCGTAACACATACGCCTCGGTCTATCTACGCCAAAATATGTTTCTTTCTAGGTACATGCGGCTTCATTGGGAGTGCAATTTAAAATAATTGGGGATTATACAGGGTGCTACAGAAAAAAGATCCCTATTTAATTTCCAATTTTTTTAATGGAACATCCCACATTTTACTTCATTTATGTATCCTATACCCATCACCAATGGTTTTTGAGATATATTTGAATTTGTAAAATTGCACGAAATTTTTTAAAAAACAATTATAGTGCCTAAATTATTGATGTTGCATACACACACACACTATTCAATACCATATTAAATGAAAAGATCAAACATAAAACAAAATATATTTTAAATTAAAAAATATACAGGGTGTTAGAAAAATAGCCTGAGATATTTTAGAGGATGATTCCTTGTTAAAAAATATGAAAAAAAGTTTCTACAAACATGGGTCCAGAAATGCAGAGTTTTCAAGGTACAGGATGTTAAATAAAAAAAATAAAAAATCAAATTTTTCTTATAAATATTTACTCGATTCTGTTGAAATTTGGCAATGTTATTTGTTGGATTAAGAGGCTAATTTAGCCATAAATAGATTAAACATATTAGGGCCAGTGGCATCCCGGGGGGCACCTTAGCGAATATTATTATCAAAAAAATGTACGCCACTACCTTTTTTGTAACTTTAATATTTTTTGTTTGATTAAGCATCTAAAAATACAACTTCTTTGCCTCTTGTACTTTTTTCCTATCTCAATTCGTTTTCGAGAAAAAAAAATAAAAGCCGTTTTATTGCATGTCACTGGACAAAACTGGTTTATCAATTTTTGCTAAAAAAATCACAATACACTTAATTTTCTTTGCGAAATTTCTATAAAAAAAAATTGTCTCGTTTTTTGTGATGGAAAAGTACACTTTTGAGGAAATGGCAGACATGCATGTAATGTATGCACGTGCTTATAGACAATAATGTTATTTAGGAAGTTTTGCCGTTCCCACCAATGATAGAGGCCGGCTGAGATCCGCAAGAACGCCCGTGTTTGATGAGGCAGTTTTACGTGTCGTGGAACAAAATCTTGGTATCAGTACCAGGACTATAGCAGCTAGATTAGGGGGTAATCATTCCAACAGCACTGTATGGCAGGTTCTCTCCGAGCAACTCTTGTATCCCTATCATGTTCAAGGTGTGCAAGCATTACTACCAAGAGATTTTCTATCTCGTTTACAGTTTTGTCAATGGTATTACCAAGAGGTTAATAATAATAGGAATTTTAATAAAAACCATACTTTTTTATGGACGAAGTAGGATTTCGGCGGGATGGTATTGTTAATTACCATAACACTCATGTATCTAGTGACGAAAATCCTCATGCTTTCGTACAATGCCGCCACCAGGAATAGTTTTCTTTAAATGTGTGGATGGGTATTGTTGGTGACAATTTACATGGTTCTTTCTTTATACCCTTAAGATTAAACAGCGACTTTTACTTAAAGTTTCTTCAACAAGAATTGCCCGTACTGCTAGAAGAAGTTCCTCTAAATATACGTAACCAAATAACTTGTATGCACGATGGAGCTCCTCCTCATTTTAGTATGCCTGTCAGAAATTATCTTAATAATACCTTTGGTAAAAATTGGATTGGAAGAGGTGGACCAATTCACTGGCCACCTCGTTCCCCTGACTTACATTCAATAGATTTTTATTTCTGGGGAGACCTTAAGACGATGGTTTACTACGCTACTCCCATAAAATCAATAGAAGAATTTAGAAATAAAATCGTAAATGCTAGCGAAGAAATAAGAAATAGACCTCAAATTTAACTCGAGTTCGTCGTTCAATGATTCATCGAGTGAGAAGGTGTACGGAAATGGATGGTGGATATTTCCAACATTTGTTGTATTGTACTTTATGTTATGGTATTGGAAAAGTTGTTATAACACTCTTTCCTAGAAATGTTTTTGATTATTTGTTTTCCAATGCACTTGTGATTTTTTTTAGCAAAAATTGATAAACCAATTTTGTCCACTGACATGCAATAAAACGGTTTTTATTTTTTTTTCTCGAAAACGAAGTGAGATAGGAAAAAAAATACAAGAGGCAAGGAAGTTGTATTTTTAAATGCTTAATCAAACCAAAAAATATTAAAGTTACAAAAAAGGTAGTGGCGTATATTTTTTTTATAATAATATACGCTAAGGTGCCTTCCGGGACGCTACTGGACTTAATAATTTTAATCAATTTAGGGCTAAATTAGCCTCTTAATACAACAAATAACATTGCCAAATTTCAACAGAATAGAGTGAATATTTTTTGAGACATTTCCGGACCCATGTACAGGGTGTTCACCCATAATGTCCTCCCCCCTCTTTAACTGTTAATTTTTAAGCTACAAAAAAAAATAAAAAACAAAATTGTAGGGTTTTTAATGTAGTTTTTGCACACGTAATGGAAGAAACAAAAATTGTACAGTATACAGGGTAGATCAAAAAGATTTTTTTTTTAATCTAGCCCCCATTTTTTATTCGATTTTTCGATTCTACGTAAAATTCTAAGGATTTTTAATGAAACATACTATATGCCTATTCCTAATACTTTAAGAATTATTGACAGTTGAATTCGCTATTTTGATTGTTCTTTTATTTTTTTTATGGCAACAGCCACCTAAGAATATAACTTTTTGTTTAGCTCTTGAAGTCATTGAGGTGTAAATATTGAGTTTCCTCAATTCGACCTCATTGCTTCGAGTAGTGATTTTGTATCTTCTGTTTTAAAAATGATTAAAGAATTATTATTATAATTAAAAAATAGCGACTTCAACTGTCAATAACTTCTAAAGTATTAGGAATAGGCATATATAGTGTGTTATATTAAAAATCCTTAGAATTTTAGGTAGAATCGAAAAATCGAATTAAAAATGGGGGCTAGATTTTAAAAAATGTTTCTTTTTGATCTACCCTGTATACTATACAATTTTTTGTTTTTTTGTTTACGTGTGCAAAAACTACATAAAAAACCCTACAATTTTGTTTTTTATTTTTTTTTGTAGCTTAAAAATTAACAAAGTTAAAGGGGGGGGGGGACATTATGGGTGAACACCCTGTATATAGAAACTTTTTTTCATATTTTTTAACAAGGAATCTCTAAAATACCTCCGTCTATATTTCGAACACCCTGTATACAGGGATGTAAATAACACTTGTACAAAATTGGTGACTTTTAAGGTACAATATTTTAATGTTCCTCTTTAAGTTTGACCTTTTTTCTTAATACTGTTTTAATGTGAGTGCGTAATATCATTCTTATAGACACAAGTGTTTTTTTTTTTCATTTTCGTGCAATTTTACAAATTGAAAAATATCTCAAAAATAATTGGTGATTGCCCGATATGTATGGGAAACAGAACGGTAACTTTCCTTTATTTGACCCCTACAATTCAGAAATGAGGTAAAATGTGTGGTTTTCCATTAAAAATATTTTATGCTTTAAATTAATCTTTATTTTAGCGCCCTGTATTACCCTAATAATTTTGAATTATACTCCCAATGATTTCGCATACATCTATAAAAGAGTGTTTAAAATATATTTTGACGTTTTCCAGAGAGTCCGAGGCGTATGAGGTGCGCCACCCTGTATACAACATTTAACAATAATTTTAAATTCAATTAATATTTTAATTATTTATTTATGTCATTTTTACTAAACCTAATTGTGATCTTCAAACAGTTTGTAAAATATAGTATAGGAGGAGCCTTATTTCCATCGAGACTAATGTTATGTACAGGGTGCTCGAATTCTAGTCTATGTATGTGGAACTCGAAAACCGTAAAAGAATTTTGTCCTAATTTTGTCGGTCAAATTAGGGAAAAATTGCGCATTTAGGTGCCTAACAGTATGCCGTGTAGAAAGTTTTAAAATTCCGAGTATTTCCGGAGATATCGAGGAAAACCGAAATATTGAAAAATGGTTTTATTTTTTCCTGAGCTTATTTAAAAACAAATTTAAAATTGAACAGCACTCTTGCATTACCACTTTTTCCGCTCTATCCAATGGTGGTAACCAGTTTGAAATCCGACGTTTTATCTTCAAAAAGGCATCATCAACTTTTATTTTTTAAATACGAACTTTAATTTTTTTAACGTTTTTCAGATGATATTGGCGGCATTATTATGATTATGTGTTTTTAATTTTTATTATTATTTCTTTTTAATTTTAAATTTATTTTTTTTTAATTATTTATTTTGCTTATTAAAAATAGAAGCTCCAATTTTCCACTTAACACAAAAAACAAAATAAAATATTTTTATAGAATATAAAAATATCAAGAGTATCTTAAACTATTTAAAATTACGCAAAGATAAGTTATTTAAAAAAGTAAAAATGAAAATTAAAAAAAGAATAAAAAATTACAAACACATATTCATATTAATAACGCCAATGTCATCTGAAAAACGATTAAAAAAAAGAAAGTTGATGATGAAGACGAAACGTCGGACTTCAAACTGAATACCACCATTGGATAGAGCGAAAAAAGTAGCAATGCAAAAGTGCAATTCAATTTTAAATCCATTTTTAAATAAGCCCAGGAACTAAATTTTGTTTTTTTCCGGATATCTTCGGAAATACTCGGAATTTTAGAACTTCCTAAACGGCATATTGTTAGGCACCTAATGCGCAATTTTGCCCTAATTTGGCCGACACTATATCTCTTACAGATTTCGAGGTCCCCATACATAGACTCGAATTCGAGACACAGTTTAATAAAAAACACAGGTTTTAAAGCTTTAAGGCAGGTCGTAGACATAATGTCAGGGAAAACTGTAAATAATTTGGCTGTTGAACCTGCATTAATACCAAAATTGAAATTTTGCCCATAACTTCAGTATATGCAGAGAGAACGTTTTCTTTGTCCTTATCAATAGACGCCACAATTTTTTAGTTCAAAAACTTGAAGATCACTTAATAACTAGTGCGTTTTATAATTTTTCAAATTAATATTAATATAACTTTGATATAAATTGATATAGGAAAATTGTATTTGTGATTTTATAAAATATATACAACTTTAATTTATTTTTATTCAATACTCAATCCCCATTTTAGTGAACATTTAAATTAAAAAATCATAATTTAGCTCTTTTATTACTGCATATCCATTGCATTTTTTTGTTTTACTTGCATATATCATGCATATATATGCGCATATTAAGGTTTTTGGTTGTATATAATTCCGTCTTTTGAACTAATTATAGGAGGGATGTTTTATATGTTTAACTTGAATTGAAATACTCAAACTTTGAAAAATTGTTGTGTGAAACACGTTGGGAGACGTTGATTTTCGTAACTCGCTTTATTTTTCAAACTTAGAATATCTCTAAAGCGATACATTTTGTATAGGTAGCTGCTGTACAAGTTAATAACGCTTTTGGTTATCAAGATTTATTTGCAAATTTTCAATTGTCTCAATTTATTAAAAACTCTTGTTTACGCTGGTAAGCAATATTTCGAAAATGATAAATAGAAATCACGGGTTGAACAAAAATTGAATTTCAATAGTCACACTACAATAAAAACACATTGACAAAATTTAAAAATCCCACAAAAGTAGAGCTCTATTGCACCTTGAGTTCTGAGCACAAATTACAGTGTCAAAAATACCATTTTTCGTCGAACAATGTTAAAAATATAAATACAATTTAATTTAAGTATCGGTTGTGGTTTAGATTCGTGTGAATAATTTGGCATAAAAACTGTAGGCTATCACATGATAAACATAACAAAATGCATATACCATAATGCAAACATTTCGTATTTCCAGGTATGAGCAGGACGATGAGCAGTCAAGAAGCGAAACAGGTCGTTTCGTGGATAAAGACGGTAATATAGTATTGGAGGTGGACGGGCATTACTCCTACGCAACAGATGGAAAAACTTACGCTGTGTCGTATACCGCAGATGAAAATGGTTACAGAGCAAAATCGTCTCAAGTAGAAGTATCTGCCCCAGCTCAACGAGGAAGCCGTATTGGTTCTAAGGCATTAGCTGTTTTAGTTGGTGGTGGATTAGGTTAAAAATAGTTCTTTATATTTTTATATATCGAATACATTTTTGTAATAAATAATTATTGTGTGAAACTGGGCCATTGAATTTATTAACATATTTAAGGGGAAAACCATAAAAGAAACTAAATATCAATATTTATTCATTTCACTGCGACAGTGGCATATGGATGAAATATTTAAGTCCTTTTTCATAACATATTCTATGCAAAAGCAATAATATAAAAAAAATTTAAGTTGCTTGTTTCAGTCTCTAGTACACCAAATTATGAAAATTTAAAATTTTATAGGGATCCCAAAACCAATGTATCTATCATCCACTATGCCCTTTATAGAATTAAAGCCAAGGTTAAAGCAGACCCTTTAGTTAGTCTAATAATATCGGTAATGTTATGATTATGTAACTGCAGAAACAGTGAGCGTCAAAAAACATTTAACCTTAAACTACGCCAGTCATAAAATATAAATCTGGTGGGGGGCCAACTTTGCCAATTCTAAGTTTCCATTACTTTTGTTTTAAAAGGGTATTATTAACCTCACGCATGGCCCTCCGCTCGCTTCCCTCGCTCCGAGGCGCAGCCAGCCACAACTAACCCAAATTTAAAAAAGAATCAAACATAACCTTAAAAAAAATCTTATCACCGACGGGAATCAAACCCGGGGTGACGTGTCACAAAGACAATATCGTACTACTGGACCACTAGGGTTGTTGCAAGAAATTTGCTGAAACGGAAATACATGGGTAAATACATATGGTAAGCATATCTTGAATTCACTTATTATTGTTTGTATTACTATTACTACGTTATATGTTAGGTGCTATTACACTCTGACTATTAATTATTAAGTGACTCATTTGTATTAACGAATATACTTTTTACGAAATATGTATGCATTTCTATTAATATGTATGATATTCTAAACCCTTAAATGCTCTACTATATATTTTGGTCCCTGATGTTTTTGACGAATTTAAAAGGTCAAAAAGTGTATCTATTATTTCAGCAAATTCAGCGGTCGTCACAGCTTCAGCTGGAAGAGCCCTAAATCAGATATAGAGACTCAAGCCCGCAACGACGCAAGCACTGAATACTTGGGTAGCATGTGCTATGATTTCGAAAATATTGCGGAATCATTTACTCTACCATTAGTACCTACATCAATATATGTCAAGCAGTAGTTTGCATTGGCAAATAAAATGATGCTAAAAGTGTGTTTATAGTTGTAGTAGCCTGACCCTGTATATGTTAGGTTACGAATTACACATTTTTGTTCGCAATTGTAATATTATGTTGTTTAAAGATATTTCTGATGAAATTTTCCGACAGACCTGGAATGTATTTCAAGAAAGAAAGGTTTTGTTTTTATTCTTTGATTCACATTTTATTTGGTTCTTCTTGTAAAAAATATTAATGCGTTTCTTCAAAAACTATCTATTAGCTTTAAAGTATAGTTGTTAAGTTTAAGCAGATCTTTTCCTTTTTTTGTGTAATTTTCTCTATATTCACGGTCAGCCAGGCCAATTATTAGTGATTTTTTTTGGGACATGGGATGTTGGGACTTGAAATTCAAGTATCTAAAAGACTAAGTTTCCTTAGTGTACCTTTTTATTATGAAGAGTGAAATCTAGGAAACTAAGTTGGCTATTTTTTTGCATCTCCATTGTGAATTGACGTTTATTATGGTAATTATTAAAATTGTCTAAACACTCATGTCCATTTATCTTTCGCTACTGCTGTTAGATAATCATCAACGTACCTATAAAATTATATTTGGAATTGTATGCTGTCTAGTACATATTGTTCCAGATCTTCTATGATAAGTTGAGCGATTACGCTAGAGATTGCCGCTCCCATTGTACATTCTTCTATCTGCCTTGTAAATTTTTTTACACATATAAAGTAAATTGACTAATTTAGGGTGAGTTGAAATGCTTCCAAAAATGCATTTAGAAGTATATCAGTAAATTGTTTTATTTTGGTCCATATCTTTGTAAATATTCACTTCTTCAATTGATATGTACATTTGTGTATAAAAATGTTCTATCTATGTACCTGCCATCGTGTTAAAGAACTGCGCCAACGAACTAACACCCGTTTTTTCCAGACTTTTTTCCCTGTCTTACAGAAAGGGAATTAACCCATCGTCTTGGAAAGTCGCTCGAGTGCAACCTGTTCCAAAAAAAGTTAAGAAAACCATGCCCTCAAACTATCGTCCAATTGCCTTGCTTCCAATAATCTCCAAAGCCATGGAACGTGTAGTCAATCAGCAACTACTCAAGTATCTCGAGAACAACAAAATAATCAGCGATAATCAATACGGCTTTCGCAAAGAGAGATCGACAGGAGATATATTGGCCTATGTCACTCATATATGGAGTAGGGCAATTGAGAACTACGGAGAGTCTCGAGCGATTGCGTTGGATATTTCAAAAGCATTCGACAGAGTTTGGCATGACTGCTCAACAAACTACCGTCCTTCGGACTGCCATGCTCTCTCTGCAGCTGGCTTGCCAGTTTTCTTAAGAGCCGATCTCTGCACGTTGCAGCCCAGATAATACCCGACATCCAATGGATATCCGTTTTAGGTACAAAATGTGTACAGATGTCCAGGAACATCGAATTGACATCCAATGGACTATATTTTCTGGACATTAATTGAACAGCCAGAAACGGATATCCAATGAAAATCCATTTGGTGTCCACAAATGTATATAGAAATCATGCTCATAAGCTGGATGACAAATGGACATCCAATGAACTATATTTTGTGGACATTAATTGAACATCCATAAACGGATTTCCAGTGAAGATCCATTTGGTGTCCACAAATGTATGGAAATCATGGTCATAAACTAGATGTGAAATGGGCATCCAATGGACTATATTTTCTGGACACTAATTGAACAGCCAGAAGCGGATATCCAGTGGAAATCCATTTAGTGTCCACAAATGTATATAGAAATCATAGTCATAAACTGGATGTCAAATGAACATCCAATGGAGTATATTTACTGGACATTAATTGAACACCCAGAAATGGATATCCAGTGGAAATCCATTTAGTGTTCACACACAAGTATCAAGCTCAAATCGTGTTGCTAAATATACAGAGTGGCCCATTAGTGTGACAAAGTACCGTATCTCCCTTATTTACAGAGATACAAAAAAAAGTTAAATACAAAAGTTGTAGGATAGGTCATGGTCCATAGTGTAAAAATATTTTCAATTATACAGGGTGCTTCGTAAAAGCCTGGTGTTTGTTTTTTTACTTTTTTTAAATGGAATGCCCTTTATATTATTGTACATTTAGATTCTACATAAAATTCTAGATATATTTCATGTATAATATCATACACCTAAATCTAACCGTTTTTGACAAATTTCAAATTTTACGTCAAAAATGACGTTTGCAGGCCAAAACACCATTGGCAATCTTTGTTAACCAAAGCCCTTATTCTTTAATTGGGGTTAATTTCCTTGTAGAACAGAACCTACTTTAGTAGACTGTGTTGATATTTTTATAATAAATTGATACAGGGTGATCAAAAACGGACAATAAAAAGTATATTCAAAAAAACCTAAAAAGTTATTTTTTTTTAATGGAAACCACCTATTTTTATAAATTTATCTTATTTAGCATTAAAAATAAAGGTGACTTTGTATAAGATTGTTTATTCGAAAAACTTGTAGTTTTTGTAATATTGGCCATTTAACATTTTTCTATTGTAAAAATGCTATACGGCTTTTAAGGTTTGTGGTTAGTTGGCCATGGCGGCGTGTCGCGTCGAAAAAAAAACAATCGAGCACTACAGATAATGCCACCATTTCTTGTTATTTGATAATTTGTGTTGTGTATTAGTGTATATTATAGAAATTTCATTTAAAACTGAAATCAGAATTTTAAATAATGCATTTTTCACAAGCCGAAATTTTCGATATTTTTTTAATTTAAAATGTATGTAAGTAATAAAAATGAACACGAAATTATAATGGTAATCCTAATTATAACCCTCACTGCTATATTTATGAATTTTTGACAGAAAACGCACAGGCGGTGCACTTCACCTTAATTTTTCCTTAAATATAAATATTTTTTTGGATTATATAGTTAATATTATAAACTGTTTAAGCAAGAGTATGCAAACAATGACTCAGGAGACGGAATGCCGTCTGTTATTATAGAAAATGAATTAGTAATATTAATATTAAATTGATAATATATCGAAAACTATAACTATTATGCAGCTACGACTATAACTAGTTGTACAGATACACCTTAAAATACTAGATAAACGTCAAATACTTACTACCTAATTAAGTGTTCGAAATGTCCGACCCCTTCTTGAATACACAGTGCAGTACGGCTCTCGAATTCGCTACTTAAATTTCGACACATTTCAACACTGGTATCTTGAAAACAGTTTCAAATTCTAATCTTCATGTGCGATATTTTATATACTTGCTTTTTTATATACCCCCATATGCTAAAGTCCATTTTGGTTAGATCTGGGGATCTAGCAGGCCACGAAACAGAAACTCTCCTGCCAATCCAACGATTTGGATATCTTGCATTTAAAAATATTATGATCGGCCCTGTATGATGGACTGGGGCCCCATCAGGAAGAAACCACATTTCTTGTTGTGTTTCATTTGGCACTTGAGCCAATAAATTATCTAAATGGTCATGTAAACAGTCTAAGTATACTTCCCCTGTTACTCTTTGATCAAAGAAGTATGGTCCAATTACATGGTTATCGACAACACCTCCCCAAACATTTAAGATCCATCTAGTTTGGGAAGTACATCTTACAAAATATGGACTTTCAGTCGATTAGTAATGAAAATTGTGTCTATTTACACATCCGTTTCTGTGAAATGTGGCCTCATCTGTGAATATGATCAAATGAGCATAATTTATTTTCTGATTTATTTTGTTTTGAGCCCACAAATAAAAGTTCAATCGTCTTTGGTAATCTTCGGGAACAACTCCTGAAGTACTTGAATATGATAGGGGTGCATTTTTTGAGACTTCAGTATTCGCTAAACCGTACTTCGTTCAACACCAACCTGCTGAGAAAGGGATCGCTGTCCAATATGCGGGTTTTCTGTTACTGTTAATAGTACATTTAATTGATTTTTCTCAGTTTGTGCATGCTTTTCCCTAGTATTCTTTTCATATGTCACGCTGCCAGTTCTTTCAAAACGCTCAAATGTCCTTCTTTCAGGTTGCCGTCTCTTGGGAAGCTGTTGTTGATACAATCTTCTTGCTAATAGCGCATTCTTGTTACTAGCTCCCAAAACAAAGATCATATCGACCATTTCGGCTTGTGAAAAATTCAGTATATAAAATTCTGATTTTTGTTTTAAATGAAATTGCTATAAAATACACTAACACACAAACACAAATTATCAAATAACAAGAAATGGTGGCATCATCTGTAGTGCTCAATTGTTTTTTTTTTCGACGCGCCACGCCGTCATGGCCAACTAACAACAAACCTTAAAAGCCGTATAGCATTTTTACAATAGAAAAATGTTATATGGCCAATATTTCAAAAACTACAAGTTTTTCGAATAGACAATCTTATACAAAGTCCCCTTTATTTTTAATGCTAAATAAGATAAAATAATAAAAATAGGAGGTTTCCATTTAAAAAAATTAACTTTTTAGGTTTTTTTGAATATGCTTTTTATTGACCGTAAATTTTATTCTTGATAAAATTTGGTGCTTGGAAAAACTAATTTTGATAATGCTAAATTAAGGATAAGTTATACAGGGTACTTAAAAAATATAATAATTATGGTTAAAAAAACAAAAACTTTGGAATATGTATCGGACAACCTTCTACAGAAAAAATATAGCTCCTATTAAGATAAAAATAAGTCAAACACCATTTTTTCCAAAAATGCACCGTTGCAGAGAAAATCCAAGTCGATTATTGAAAAAATCCCTCTTTTTCTTAATTTTGTCCTTATTGTTTCATTAACGATGCACTTTTGAAAAAAATGGTATTTGACTTTTATTTTTATCTTAATAGGAGCTTTATTTTTTCTGTAGAAGGTTGTCCGATACATATTCCAAAGTTTTTGTTTTTTTAACCATAATTTTTGTAACCTTTCATATGTGTATTGACAGTTTTAAGAAAAGATCTATAACAAAAAAGTAACATCTTAAAATTGCAATGATGTCCATTTTATTTTTCACTAAATTTAATTTTTTGTTTGAAATATTTAGTTTTAAATTTATGTTGATGATATAGGTTGAGAAAAATAACTTTAAACAACCAACATAATATTTGTTGTTTTTAAATCAACAACTTAAAAATAATACAGAAAGAGAATCTTAAGATTGTTTTTGTCAAAATATGTTTACATGGCATACGGCTCCATATGTTGGATAAATGTATAATGTTCAATAAAGTTGTATAGCAGCAAACATTTTTTATTTAATTTCCAGATTTTGTGCACGAATGGCCTATAAATACATGCCTTATGGACATCCATAGAATGTCCAAGAGTATTCCATGAATGGTTTATAAATAGGTGCCTTATGGTCATCCATTGAGTGTCCAAGGGTATTCCATGATCTATAAATAAATGCCTTATGGACATCCATTGAATGTCCAAGAATATTCCATGAATGGTATGTAAATAGATGCCTTATGGACATCCATTGAATGTCCAAGAGTATTCCATGAATGGTCTATAAATAGATGCCTTATGGACATCCATAGGATGTCCAAAAGTATTCCATAACTGGTTAGTTAACGGGTAGGTTATGGACATAATTTGGACATTCAGAAGTGCTCCAGAGCTGTGCCAACGGGATAGCCAATGGATGTCCATGGGACATCCTCAGAACTTAATCTGGACGTCCAATGGACATTCATGCATTTTTGGGTGGTCGTCCGCAGGACATCCAACGCATGTCTTTTGGATATGTCTGTGTTATCTGGGAGTCGATGGACACATCTCGGACACATTCACCATCAAAGCGGGAGTGCCTCAGGGCGCAATACTTTCACCAACTCTGTTCCTCATCTATATTAATGACCTGCTGACCGAAACAAATAATCCTGTTTACAGTTTTGCAGATGACAGTACCCTTGTCTCCCACTTTAGATTAGAAAAACCCTTACCAGCGACTGAGACTCATCACCGCAGATAGGAGCAGATTACGGCAATAAATCAAGACCTGGAGAAAGTTCAAACTTGGGGCGACCGAAACTTGGTCCAGCTCAATGCAGCAAAGACCCAAGCAGCAACGTTTACCAAGAGGGCCAATACAGCGGGCCTTGACATCGTTATGGCAGGATTGACCATTCCTTCATCCTCGTCAATCGGACTGCTGGGTGTCTCGGTCAACAGCAATATGTCCTGGCATGACCACATTGCTAACATCGCAAAATCAGCCTCCCAGAAGCTTGGTGCGCTATTTCGCAATAAAAAACTCTATACACCGCAGCAGTTGCTCTTGCTCTACAAAGCGCAAATAAGACCGTGCTTAGAATATTGCTCACATATCTGGGCTGCCGCACCAAAGCACACCCAAAAGCTGCTGGATTCCATTCAGAAGAGAGCTGTGCGTCTCGTCGGCAACCCGGAGTTCAATATCTTCGCACACACACCGCTCGTCGAGCGCCATAGGGTCTACATTTAGTGTGTGTGCCACTGACATAAAAAAATATATTAATATGTAGTTGCCTGATGGTAACTTTTTGTTTTTTACTTTACTATAGAAATCCGTAAAATCTTTTATATTGTCACGTTCTGTTGGCGTGCAAGTCATGTAGCTCAGATTAGGATTGACCTACGCCAGGAGAGTAGAGATGATAAAGAAGACACTTCGGCAAAACAATAACACTGTCTACTAGTCAAAAACTTAATAATTTTACAGTGTACCCGATTACCAGAACACGCAAGTTCTTCCGGTTGAGGTATAGTTTGAATTGTTTGGGCAGCGTTTTAAATTTAGAACAACAGTGGATCTTGAGAAATGTTCTAGTATGTCTAAATTTAATCTAAATGTATGAATGGCTAAAACCAAAGAACCGTGGTATGGGTTTTTTCGTGTGTGTTTTCTCCATGTTTCCCATCCCTCACCATCCCTTTACTCGGAAAACAAGTCATCTAGCTCAATAGTCATCTGTTAATAATTCACACTAGTAAATCTTTAGAAAGGCACTAGTAAGGCTAGATAACACTGCGCTTTGTCACATGCCTTCTAGTGCACATTCACGCTAACCATAGTCTTAGAAATGTGTATATTATTAGGATTAAGTGACCTTATATTGTAACGGCCTTTAAATAAATGTTATTGATTGATTGAATTTGGCGCAATCTCGTAGAGGTGTTTGCCAACTCTGTCAGATTTTTGGCAAGAGTTGCATTTGTAAGAAACACTTACATACTTTTTGTGCTCCTTCAGGAAAGAATTCTATGAATTATTATTGTTAATTAAATTTGTACCGTAAAGCGGGGCTATTTGGTTAATTTTTTTTTGGAAATTTCTTAAATATATTGCTGCCTTGTCCGAAATATGCAATAAAAATGATGGCAAAAAATTACAGTAGTACTTGTAAGTCTCTAGAATACACCTGCAAAACATTTCTCGTTACAACTTAAATTTAACAATATTTTTTTGTTTATGTTAAACCACCCAAATATCCCCCGCTTGGGGCTACTTGGGTAGTCATGGAAATTTCGTTACGGATTAATTAAAATTGACCTTGGTGATAATTGGTTCATTGAAAATTGAAAAAAAAGTAAGGCCCTTCATAGAAAAATATAATTTTATTCAAAATCAACAAAGGTACAGGTGTTTCTTCATTAAATTTATGAAAAAAAACACTTACAAAGCGTTACAAAACGAAAAACTTAAACAAATATCTCCAAACAAAATCTAAATAACTCGAACAATATTCGTGGTGTGGAGAACAAAGGATATTGCAAAAAATAGTAAAAAGACAAATAATAATAGTTTTAAGCTAGAGGAATGTTGGAAAAATCAATTCCTGTAAGCTCATAGTAAGGACGGTTTTCTGATCCATGTTTATGTGGAAGTGACGTGATATTATCTTCATCATTTTCGCATTGTATAAAATGCAGTTTTTTCCCTCTGATTGTTTTTAGAAATTTAGTTTTATATAAATCATATTTTTTCAACTTGCCCCACATAGCATTTTCATATTTTCTTTTGAACATATTCAACTAATATCTAGTCACCAACTTTGACATCAGTTTTTTATTCCAAATGATCACAATTCTCCAAATCGCTAAAAGTTTCCAAGAGTCAGAGTTAGTTTTGCGGAGTAATGTCTTTCTGCCACTTTGCACTTTACTGTGTTCACTACTTGTCGATGGGATATCAAAGTTCGCACTAGTTACGCTTTTTCCGGGCTCCACGGTAATCCGCTTACGTCTTTTTCTTATTACTGGCGGAGCTGCCCTCTCTTTTAATTTACTTAAAATATCTACAACTGCCTCGCTCACATTTTGTTTTATTGTCTCCGTATTTTCCGACGAAGCAATTAATCGTTCCTTTGGTTTTTCAGAATCAAGTGGGAACTGGCCAGTTTTTCTAAAACCAGAAATTATATTTTTTTGCCTGTATTTTCGGATTTGAGTTTGTTCTGAAGTAAACGCAAAAGGGCAGGAAATTCATCCTTTGGTAGTGTACTAAACCCTAGACCTCCTTGTCTCTTCCATGTGGTTAATATTTCCCGCCAATGCCTTTCCAATGGAGCACAAAATGCAACGTCCAGAGGCTGCATAATATGCGTTGCGTTTGGCGGCAAGCATACGAGTTTAATATTTAGACTTTCACATTCTTCAATAATTTCTCTACAGAAATGGGAAGATAAGTTATCTCTAATCAGAAATTGTTTTCCTGGCTTGTTCCGAAAGTGACTGACCACAATAGTCCTGAACCAATCTAGAAAGCATATCCCATCAAACCAACCGCTTTTGGAGCGGTTGTTGTGAGCATTAGGTGGCCCTCCTTCGGTCCACTTATCCCACATATTCTCTGCGCGATAAACGACATATGGCGGTAATATGATACCATCTGCAGCCGCAGCATACATTACACTAATGGACATCTTCGTACTGTTTATAATTCGCTCGGGATATTTTGTTTCTCTTTTGCAAATATTTTTTTTTATCCGAGGATCATCCGTCAAATTTGTCTCGTCATAATTGAGGAGACAATCCGGACTTACTCCTTCAAGTTCATTTTGGTAATGTTGGAAAAACCTGTCCAGGTCAACTTCAGTATCGTTAGCTCGTTTTCCAGATATATTTGCACACATCCGGTTTGAAAGAACATTTGTATGTCTTTGTAAGAACAGCTGTGCCCAGTCCCGTACCTCAAATCTAAAAGGTCACATGGAAAACTCTATTCGGACATTGCTAGTATATGATTGATAAAGGCATTTTCTTCCTCAAGTGAGAATATTGTTGGACGACCTGCTAATATTTGTAGTTTGTTTTCACCCCTTACTTTACGCCCTATAGTAGATTCGGGGATTTTAAACCTTTTCGAGTCTTCACTATAACTAAGATTTTGTTCTTGAACTGCATTTATTGCATTGCTTAGTGCCTCCTCTGTACACGATTTCTATGGTGCGAAGTTTTTACCCTTCCGTGCATTGGTATACGCTCTTTTGAATGTGCGGACCATCTGCAATAAATAATATATTATTAGTTATAAACCAAAATTGAAATTAGCAATCATAATTCTTGGTTTACTTAATGTGAATTCCACACACAAAAAATCACGTGCTCAACAGGTGACAAAATCAACGTGCTCACAAATCCTCTAGCAAATCTCGGAGCCGACTGCACGTCGAAGCCCTTGAAAGTAACCTTCATCCTCTTTCCAGCGGTATCTATATGTTCGCGATTCTATTGGTCGTTTGTTTACGCGCGAATTTTGAATCTTTTTCCGTCGAATGAGCCAAATAGCCCCCAGAAAACCAAATAACCCCGCTTTACGGTACCTCGCTTATAAAAATCTTCGTTTTATGTAATTTTATGAAATATTAGGAATAATAAAATTTGGCCTTATGATTTATTAAATCATGGCAAAAATTTAAATGATCTTACCAACCTTGACGGGTTCTTGTATTCTCCATATAAACAATTTAGTATAACATTCGTTCAGTAGTTAATTTACTTCTGAATACTCTGATGATGAATCTCTTGTTTGTGTTGCTCATCGTTTTTAGTTTCTATGATTGTGCTTTAGCGAAGCCACCTGCAAAAATCATCAGTTATGTAAACGAAAGGGACGAAGATTCTTATCATTTTTGGTAAGTGTATCGAGCCTTTGAGTAGTCGGATTTCAAAACTTCCTGCACTTATATACTTTTTGTAAAGTAAGTTATATTACCACTGTAAGCTTTCTCATAAAATGTGTAGTGCTCTCAAAACTTTACAATCAAAATTTTAAATTGAAGTATACAGGGTTTCTCAAAAAGTCCTAGGGGATCAAAGTTTTCTTTTTTTTTATGGAACACCCTGCATATTCTTTGAGTCTCTGATTGCTGTTGATATTCTACACAAAGTTCATGTATCATTCCCTATAGGTACTTAAATCCACCCGTTTAGAAAATATTAGCATTGTAAAACTGAATAAGAATTCAAGTTTAATTTAGGAATTTTATTAAATAAATGCAAAGTTTTTTTATTTAAATGTTGATAATGTCGGCCTTGTACTGTCTAACAATGGGTTAAATGATAATAAAACTCGTTAGTTACATTTCGAAGCATTTTCCCTGTCAATAATCTAGCTTCTTCTCGAATGCGACGTCGCAGATCATCTAAATCTCCAGGGTTAGTGACGTAGGCCAAGCTTTTCATATGCCCCAAAAGCAATAATCTAAGGGTGATAGATCTGGTGACCTCACAGGCCATTCTACAACTCCTCTTCTTCTAATTGTTTAAATTTCGTATAGGTAATTTGAAATGAGGCGGTGCTCCATCTTGTTGAAACCTGGTATTTTGGTAGTTTGGTCCGACAAAATTTTAAATTTCAGGAACTATTTGATATTGTATCATGTGCAAATAAGTTTCAACTGTTAAATTACCCCCACTAAAAATGGACCTATTAACGCATTGCCGTCAATGCCAGCCTACACATTAACTTTTTACAAATGTTATGTGTGAGATTCACGCACTCTAAATTAGTAGTTTCCTGAAGAACATGCCTATACGAGAATAAAAGTGTTTTAGCAGTTATTGTTACTTTTATTCCCGTATAGGCAAGTTCTTCAGGAAACTACAGATTTGGAGTGCGTGAATCTCATACACAACATATGCAAAAATTTAATGTGTGGGCTGGCATTGAAGGCTGTGCTTTATAGGTCCATTTTTATTGAGGGTAACTTAACAGTTGAGGCAGTTATATGCACATGCTGCAATATCAAATAGTTTCTGCAATTGAAAATCTTGTCGGACCAAACTACCAAAAGTCCTGGTTTCAATAAGATGAAGCACCGCCTCATTTCGGATTACCTATACGAAATTTAAACAATACTCTTCCTAACTGGTGGATTGGTAGAAGAGAAGCTGTAGAATGGCCTGCGAGATCACCAGATTTATCACCCTTAGATTATTTCTTTTGGAGCATATGAATTGCTTGGCCTACGTCACTAAACCTGGAGATTTAGATGATCTGCGACGTCGCATTCTTGAAGAAGCTAGGTTAGTGACATGGAAAATGCTTCGAAATGTAACTAACGAGTTTTATTATCATTTAGCCCATTGTCAGACAGTACAATTAATTAAATAAACTTTGCATTTATTTAATCAAATTCCTAAATTAGAATTGAATTCTTATTTAGTTTTAAAATGTCAATATTTTTTAAACGGGTGGATTTAGATCAAGGGAATGATACATGAATTTGCGTAGAATATCAATAGCAATCATAAACTCAAACAATATACAGGGTGTTCCATAAGAAAAAAGAATACTTTGATCCCCTAGGACCTTTTGAGAAACCCTGTATACTTCAATTTATTTTCAGGCTGTAGAGTTTTGAGAGCTCTAAAAATTTTATGAAAAACTTTTTCTCTACCTGTTCAGGTATAGGAAATAACTGCCCAGTCCAACTCAAAGACCAATTTCTGGGAGAATTTCATCTCATAAAAGTGACTACAGGCTGGATCCTGAACGTTGTGCTTTGGCTGCTGAGCATGCTAACAATTTTCAGCACAATATTAATTATGATTCAATTCAAATCTTAGCGATAGAGCGTAATTATCATAAGAGTCTTTTTCTAGAGATGGCTCTAGAACAGGAACCAAATTCAGTGAATAAAATGACTGACATTAACAACTTGAGTGAAATATATTCTTACTTATTGCATTTAGGTAATAAATCAATTAATAATCGTAACCTAATTGGAACGAGTATAGAGTGACCTAGGTCTGAACTGATTAAATTGTCCCGTTTGTGATATCGATATTTATTTCCTAACCTACTAATAATTATATTTCTTCTTTTTTATTTGGACTGTCAATTTTACATTGTGACATTTTTATTTATCTGTTTCTTCTCTAGAATTTATATTAATCCTGCAAGTGGATATAGTTTTTAATTTTATTAGTTGAAACCCAAACCACGGCTTTTTCATTGCATTATTTATCTATAAATTGTATTATACCATCAGAATGAACAACCTCAACTAAGTTTTGTAAGTGCTAAGCTATGTTTTGTATTGCTTTCATTTAATGACACACTTTATTATTTTTTTT